>MQRK01246263.1:1768-18575 GCA_001938485.1 Girardia tigrina
CGGATAACTTCAAATCTTGGAGTACCTCGTTATTCTTTTCTGGCCAGGAGCCGAGACATCCCACGACAATAGTCCCGAGTTTAATGTTCCATCCTGGGTATTTGGCTTTAGCTTCTTTTACCAGGGGCCCATACTTGGTTTCATTGAGTTCTCTTGCAGACTTGAGGTTTTCAGTCTCGTCATATGGAGTTTTGATATCAAGTAGCCATAGAGTTCTTCCTCCGGTGTTTTTGGCTTGGATATCAATTCTTCTGTTTGAAGTTGAGAAGTCGCTTTGTTCGTCAGTCTTGAATATTTAGTGTCCCTGGAAAACTAGTATTGTGCGATTCTTCTCTTTGGACTTAAATGGCTGAAAGGTGACAGTACTGTCAGCCATCCATTAACGTGCGTGTGGAAAATGCATGTTGCAAAGTAATTTACAAGAAACATCTTCCAAATGGATTTTAGAACTTCGAAATACTCATTGTTAGGATAATTAAAATATAATTTGAATTATTTTAAATATTTAATGAGATACATAAAAGCGTTTCATGAAAAATTCCAAAATGGAAACAGTTGTCTTAGTTGAAAGAATGAAAAAAGTCGGCCAATCCTTTCATATTTCTTTTTCTGTTAGCGGAAGTCTCGCTGCTCCTGACTGAATTCGAACTTCTTTTCTTTTGTGATTCTTTTTCTTTGTTATAGAACTCGTTGGTTTGATACATTTCTAAAGTAGCAGACTTCTTTTTCACTCTCATCTTAGGGGAACTTGATGATTCTAAGACGTTATCCTATATTACCAACCAGTAATATATAAGAATACATAAAAGCTACAATAATACCTGTTCTTTCGTCTTCATATTTTTACAGCTATCGGTTACATCTTGTGCGATATTTACTTTTAATTCCAAAATTTGTGTATTTATATCTTCAATTTTATTTTTCAAATCAAATATTACTGATTTTACTTTTTCATTCTGCTTCTGAACCCCAACAAAGTCGTTCATCAACTGATTTTGCTCTTTCTAGAAAGAGAATATCTCTTCAGATAAGTCGTAACACATGCATAATTTACATTTTTTATTTGAAGTTCACTTTCACACTTGAGAATGGCATTCTGCTGATTTTGGAGTTCATTAGAGATCTCCTGGAGTCTCAATTCCATGTGTAATGTCCTCTTTACTTCGCATTCCTGGGTCCACTGAACTAATAGCTTATTATGTAATATAACCTCTGATTGAAGATGATTTGATAATTGTTCGCGTAACATGTTTGCCAAACATCCCATTGATCTATATGGACAACTTATGGAGCTTTTGGGACAAAGTTTTGTATGGTCATACATTTTGATCAGTTGGCATTCATGATCACACATGTCTGAAGAACACGGGACAAGAATATTCGCTACTTGGTCATTGACTTGATCATTTTTGCTGATATTTTCCCCGATATTCAATTGCGTTTTTGAACATGTTTTTGAATTTCCAGGGCAATTTACACCTCCATTCTCTAGATAACCATCGAGACATCTCTTACAGAAATTGCATTGACACGGTGCACTCCACGCGTCAATAACTATGTCTTGACAAATGGTACACCTTAGAGGTAATAGTATTCCTGAGTCAATATTGAATGTTTCCTTGGACAATAATTCCCACATTTTCTCATAATTTGTCATTTTAGAAAATCAATTTTACAACAGATAAAAATGTTGAAATAAGCGATAAATAACTTGTGCCACTATTATCAGTTACACTTGAATGACTTTACATAAATTACTAATTATATTCAGATGATGCGCAAATTTATAATTATTATGACAATAGTAATAGTAATAATTAGCCATAACAATAAAATAATAATAATTAAAAAAGCTTGAAATACAAAATATGTTTTTTTAACTTTCTCATATCTTTCATATAAATGTGATTGACTGTTCACGCATCATTTAAAGACCATTTAACGAAATGCAACCAAACCTTCTACAAATATTCGTCCTACACAGTTGCAAGTCAACGTCAAATTGTTTTTCGAAAAAATGTACCACCGGAGAATATTCCAAGTTCTCTCTTCGACTAATCAGATTGCAGTGTTTCAAACTATAGAAAATAATAACTTTTTATAATTTTGGGTACATTAGAAAAGAACAAAAGATCATTTTATAAGATGCTGATGCGGATTGATTGAGCAACTGACTAAATTGTAGATAAAAATGAACAAAACTATTGAAAATGTTTCGATGAAAAAAATGCCACACGAGCGCTCAAATTCTAATATTTAACCTTCCGTATACTGAGGAATATGCATAACACACCACTCAGGTCCTTAGGCCCGTAGATTAAATTAAAAAAAAAATAAGTTGACTGTTTTACTAAATAAATTTATTTATACAAAATGTCAGTAACTCACAAAAATTTCAATGTATATTTAAATTGAAAAACAAAATTATTAGATATTATAAGAGTCTAATGTACCGGTTAATTTCCACGAGCTAGAGAGAGGTGGCTTGAGAGCCACGGGCCATAGATGTACACCATTCTAGCGATAATTCGGATCGAGATTCCGTTAAGTAATTATGTAAACAGTATGACAACAGCAATCTGGCACTGTTATTTTTTAAAATTTTCAGAGACATTAAGTGATATCTCTGTCATCCAATACGGTTTTCTTCATGAATTGAGAATCCCATTTTCAATGAGCTTTGTGTCTTTAAATTTGGAAATTGACGTGTTATGACTGATATCGATCACGTAAACAATCTCGTTCAGGTGAAACTCCCAGATACATTGACTGTTCTGTCTGCTGTTAAAATGGAGCAGTTTTAATTGTAATTAGCAAATTACGAGTCGCAAAAAAATAATTGAATAACTCGTAAGTTATTTAGACTTACGAATATTTAAACAATTCGCGTATTAAAATACATTTATATTAATTCTCCATTATTAACACTCTGAGTGCGATGATATTCATATGTAATACTCATATATGACGCAGACGTCTCCGTCATGTCGCACTCAAAGTGTTAGCATAATTGTTCCACTATTAATGAAGATTTTTATTCCACACTCGCCCTATTTGACGACTTAGGTTCTGTATCTTTTAGGCCTTTGTCAGTCTGAAACTGGTTTGCCTCTCACTCTTGTTTTATCGGTTCAATCCGCTGTTTCTCTGGCATCTGGTTCTCTTCCTGTGCATATAGATGGTTATGTTTGTTACTTTTCGACGTAATCATCGTAGACTGCTCAGATTTCTTTATGTCATTCCGCAGTGTTCCTAATCTTTTGATATCCACCGTATTACTCACAATTATTCTTCCATCACTAATCCTTTTTAATCTCTGCAAACGCTTCCCAGTTTACCGATCACCTCATATGATCCTTCTATCTCAGTACCTTGTTCGTGGATATCAACACGCTTCGTGGAAGGAACATACCGACAGGTTTCATTCACATGTACTACGCTAACGAGTGTGCTTTAATCTCAGTATCGAAGATATCAAGCACAGCATTGTATCGTGCATTCCAGAAGTTATTCAAGGAATTACAGCCCACTAACACACGAGCAAGAGTCTCATCTTTAGAGCAAACTCGATGACAAGAAATGCGAATGATTACACCCGGTTTGCACCTAAGAGGAATAGTGTATGAGCGTGCTTGATGAATAAATTGTCATTCAGCAATTGTGATTCGACCGTTATATATTGGTGAGGTAGAGTAGGCAGATTGTGATAGAGCTACTGAATTTCTACCAGCACTATTCTGCTTATCCCATTGATCCAAATAGGAGTTCGACACAGAAATCCTTAAGATTTTAGTTAATTTATCTTTATTGTTAGAATTAATATTCTCAAGAGTCACTTTGCCACCAACATTCTGTGAGATCGATATCACTACTCTAGGGTAGCTATAAAGAAATCGAATTAGAACTCCATGAGTGTCTTTAAATACATGGATGGCCTGTTGTATTTTATTCCATCACGAGTTACGTTCTTTATTGTAAGTGTTTAGGCAGCTTGGTGCATCATCAAAACCAACAGATCTGTCTGGTAAAGAGTGTCTAAGTGTGACATTGGCAGCTTCTAAAATATTTTGGTCAGTGGAGTTTAACATGTAAAAGGAGTGACTGATGGACTGGATTATATATTCCAGTGTTTCTTAAACTTTTTTGTGTATTGACATAGTAACGAAGCTAAAAATATTTCGTGGCATACCAGAAAAAACTACAGTTAAGCCCATCTTAAAATGAAAATTTATTAAAGTTGTTTTAAGAATTACATTCAATGTGAAGGATGTGCCTGTTTCTGAGAGCAAATGTGATCGAATCGAGGCTCCAAAGTCGACAAACAAGCTCGCATTTCAGCGTCGATTGTAAGAAGTCTCTCTCTCTTCTTTGTCTTGATTTCAGTCAGTGCTGAAAAGCCAAATTCAAAAAACCATGAAGATGCAAATTTAAGAATTAGTTTGATTGCTTTTAAACTGATTGCAGGATATAACTTATTGACTGAGATCCAAAACTCATCCAGGTTTTTCTCGGCAAATCTTGACTGAAGAAATGCATCGTTTTTTATATGAATGAGCTGCTCTTCTTCTTCAGTTATAAGATTTGTAGTTTCGTAGTTTCCAAATGGATGGCTGTCCCATCCATATTCATTACTTGCCAGTGTTGGAAAGTAATGTTGCAGTGCTGACAGCAGGTGTGTCAATGTGTACATAATTTCGGATGTGATTTATTTATTGGAAGAACATTCGTTGTAAGTAGGAAAGCAGTCGAAGATTTCTTTTAAGGTCTTACGTTGCCACAGCAACAACTTTTCACCAAATGACTTCAGTTTTGAGGATGCAGTAATGATGTTTTCTGATGGCCCTTGAAGACTTAAATTCAGTAAATTTAATTTTTCAAATAAATCAGAAAGAAGTGTCACCCGAATCCACCAGATCTTGTCATGAATAGAAAATTCAAAGTCTTTTTGTTCAGTCTCTAAGAACGAAATTAGTTCAACCTTGATTTGGACGACACGCTTTAACACTTTTCCTCTGGAAAGCCAACGAACGTTAGTGTGATATATGAGGCATTTATACTCTGAATCCATCGCTTCACAAAACTGAGAGAAAAGTCGCGATTCAAGCGGTAGAGATTTGATGAAGTTTACAATTGTAATTACTTGATCCAGAAGAGAAATTATATCTTTCGGTAAAGATTTGAAGGCAAGAGCTTCTCGGTGGATCATGTAGTGAACAATCAACACATTTGGATTTTCTTGAAGCACGAGAGTGACAAATTCCTTTCCACTTCCCTGTATGGACGGGCAGCCATAGGTGCAGACACTGACACAGTTTTCCCATTGTAGTTTAAAAAGTAAAATGTTTTCGTTCACTACATTGAAAATATCTTCGCCTTTGATCGTAGTTTGTAATTCTTTGCAAAATAAGTACTCGCTGACACATTTTCCATCTTTTATGAACTGAATAAAAGCCAGAAGCTGGGCTTTGCTTCTAATGTCAGTAGATTCATCAACTTGAAGAGACCACTACAGAGACATTTCATCGTCAGGCGCTTCAAAGTGTTCGCAGATTTGATCTTTTAAATCTGATGATAAGTCTTCAATTCTGCGCGAGATAGTATCGTTTGAGAAAAGAACTCTTTTAACTTTTTCGGCAGCATCAAACCCAAGCACAGCTTCAACAACTATTGCTAAAGCTGGTGCAATGACTGATTCAGCATCTGTATGAGCTTTTTTGCGTTTTACTAGTAACTGAGCAACTTTATAACTTTTCTGGCAGCTTTAGGTAGTTTGTAAATTTCATAGGTTGTTTATTTTGTTGATCCCTGATGTTTTCGAATTATTGCTTTTCGGTTGTTCTTTCACAGCTGGATGTTTCACTTCCAAATGTCTCTTCAATTTACTTGGAACAAGCGCCTCATTTGACAGAGCTGAATTGCAGATCAGACAGAATGGCAACGGATCCTCTTCTGGTCCCGAAGATATGAAACCATACTCGATGTAATCTTCATTGTATTTCCGTTTGGTTCCATGCTTTTTATTTAACACTTTCACAGTTTTGTACTTGCTAAAATGTTTTTCCATGGATAAACATGAATATGGTTTATTCAATAAACTTTATTGATAATTTTAGAATCTAAAATTGAGATTGTAAAATATAAGCATACAACAGAAAAATTTATATGAAACACACCAAATATTATTATCGTTAACAATTCCACGACTGTTGTGTGACTACCAGGGTGGCCTAAATTTATGTTATGATTTGGCGATACTATTACTGGTCGTTACGAGCGGTGGCATCATCACAGCGGACGATAAAATACGTAAACCGACTTTTATAATGTTACGAACATTTAAAGAAAAACCTGCGGCACATCTGCAATTCTTCCACGGCACAGTAGTGTACCGCGGCACACGGTTTGAGAAACACTGATATATTCAATTGTAGTTATATTAAATATTAAATTACTGGATGATATATTATATATTCCTCACGGATATATAATTCAGTGGGAGACTGCCAGGTCGGTCTGTTTATAGAAAAAACCTGTCCCATATTTTTTACAATTCAAAATTCGAAAACCGAGATATTAAGATTTTATTTATTAAAACAATTTTACCTCAAAGTTATCACATAATTTTTATTTAATGTAAAAATGTCTTTTTTAATAAATTGAAATTTATTGGAGTCTTTCTTTTGATTTTGGTTGAATGTAGATTGATTGGATTACTTTTTATCTTGTATTTGTTGATTGACTGATTTTCTGAACTATTAAATTTGTTGTGGAGTTATGACGATGAGCGCAAGATTTAAATCACCAGTTGCGAGTAAACAACAAAATGATGAATCGTAAAATGAGATATTAAAATTTGATTAGAATATGTGAAACTCGGGTATATAATTCCGCGGTGACATATTTAACCGAACTTGTAGGCACTACAAGTAGTTTAGAGTTACTTTGATGACGTTCGAACTGACATTATGACTCTAAAGTGGAATGGAGTAGGCAGAATTAGAAAAAAGAGTTTTTCACTGAAATCAATCAAGAGGCACTAGACGAAAGTTAGAGAGATATACTTCTAAGTAATTGAAGAATTGATTGATTAGCTCGATGAAAAATTGAAAAAAAAGAGCAAGTTTGAGAAGTAGAAAAAAATCTCTAAGATATAAAGCTGAAATATAAGGATATAGAACAGCTAATGCAAGCAATAGAAAAGAACAAAGCGACAAATTCTTGAAGTGTAAGAAGTAACGGGGAGAATGTAGCAGAATAACGAACTTTGTCTAGGTTCAAAAAACTTTCAATTCCAATATTTGCTGAAAATGTGGAGGAATATTAAAGTTTGAGAGCAGCGTTCAAGTATTGCATCGAACAGGTAATTCGACAAAGGAGGAAAAATGTCTTCACCTGAGGAATTATTTGAGTGGACCGACCTTAAAATTTAGCAAATCCGCATTCGATAAAGATTTGCAAAGTTTTGATCAAGGTTGTGAAGAGTGAGACGTCTATTAGTATCTCTATTTGAGGAAATCGAAAGATTTAGGTCAGTTAGAATCTGCGAGGTTAGAGAAGTCTAGAAATCCTTAATTTTATAGAGAATGTAATGGTACGCTTTATATAGATGAATCGAGAATTTGAGCTGAAAGACGGGGTAAGTCTGCAAAATCTATTAAAGAACCTTCCTTGAGTAATGCACGTAGAATACGAAAAATGGAGTCATACCAATTAGAAGAGACAAGCTTGGGGAAGTTGCACGATGAGATACAAAATGAAGCGGGTTTGTAAAGAAAAGTTCGAGAAACACTGTTTAATATTCAGAGACAAATAAAAAAAGCAAATAAAAGTATGTATATCACCTAGTTTTGGCCAGTTCAGCAACAATGAGAAATAAGATTCAGAAAAAGTTTAAGAAAGCTGAAGAAATTGATCAAAAGGGTAAAAAGGTCCAAAAAAATAACGGCCGAAAAAAGAAAGAAGAAAGTGAAAAAAGAGAGATTACGCTTTAAATGTCTCAGAAAAAATTATCTATTCAAGAATTGTGGTATGCTTGAAAAATGGGAAAAATGTGATAAAATGCATCATTGGTTACTTCACTACGAGGTTAAGCAAGAGACATTCGATGATGGTGAAGTAAAATAAAACATATAAAGAGATACATTAGTGACCCATGAGTCTATCTTAACAAGTGAAAACCAGAGATTTTGGAGAAAGGTGTTGGAAGAAAAACCATTAATGCTCTCCTTGATAATGCGAGCTCAGGGACATATTTCAATGAATACAGAACTGGGATTAAAAGGTGATAGCAGAGCAATCTTT
Source organism: Girardia tigrina (assembly GCA_001938485.1). Lineage (NCBI taxonomy): Eukaryota > Metazoa > Platyhelminthes > Tricladida > Dugesiidae > Girardia > Girardia tigrina. Next base: position 10,070 of record MQRK01246263.1, read on the forward strand.
GTAGCGAGATCACTGATCTTTAAAGTTAGTATAGTGCAACTCAGTGTGTTACTCATTTACAACACTTCAACTTTCGGTGAGCATAGGAAATCAGACTGAGATCTCTTCACAAACCCTCTATAATCACTGATTTTGTACCTAATGAGGATCGGTTTTAATTCTATTAATATTAAGATTCACCCGCAAATTTGTCCTTGTTAATGTCGCTACTTTCTACCGAATTTTCGAAGTTATTCAAGTTCTGTTAGGCCACCGAGTGACTGACCGGATACTCCTGACAATGGCCACCACCCAATTTGATATGGTCTCGCGCAACTATATCGCCTCTACCGAGTTGAGTTTTTAGTGTCGTCTACTGAGACCATTTTCGATGCCCGTGAAAAACAATATGCCGATTTGTTGAAAATGTAATTTATCATTTTAGTAATAATTATATTGATAACAAATAATAATTCAAAAAAATTATTTTCACACAGTTATAATAAAAATTAATCAATAAAATTATCATTTCTATGCATTTTTTATTTATAATAAGTTTTTAAACGATGAATTTCAAATTGTGGAATACTCGTTATTCATATAATGGGGATTTTACTGTCAGTCTTTCCTTCAAATAAATTAAGTCATTTCTATACCTTTTACAATTCAATTTCACACAAATCAAAATCAATTTCCCATTAGTGAAAATCAATTTCACAAAAATTAAAAACATAAATGACAATAAATATCAAATATAAATCAAAGCAGGATATTTGAACGCAAATATTATTTTATTATTACCAGAACCCATATTTTAATTATTAATTATTAAATTATTTTTTTTTAAATTATTTTTTGTTTGATAATAATATATGAAAACGTTCATTTTTTAGGTTTCAGTATTTTTTTTGTTTTTTTTGAAATTAGATTTTAACAATATTTTTATAATGATATGTACATTTATTTAAATCTAAAAAATATCAGTTTTAGTCACATCGAGATCATTGGAGGAGAATGACAAACCACTCTAGTTAGAGCTATTAGATTGTTGCAAAAGGAATACAAGATTTTGATTTTTGTGTTTACCGCAATATTATACGATTAAATCATGTTTGATGTTATAAAATTTATGTTATAAATCACTCGAAAACTTAATTTATACTATTTCAGATATATTTGTCTAAAACTTATTATAATGTTTCTTTTGTTAATAATTTCTATTATAATTCCAAAAAAAGTGATTTTCGCAACATTTATTTGCACGAGTTAAAACTAGGGCGTAATGCAGCTCAAACTGCTCGAAACATCAACGAAATTTGAAGCAAGGGAAGTGTCAACAAATGCACGAAGTGCTGGTATCAAAAGTTTCGCTCTGGCAATTCCAGCCTCGAAGATGAACCTCATGGCAGCCACTCATCGACGATTGACAACGACGAATTGAAGTAGCTGGTGGAAGCCGCACAATTGTTCGAGTACTCGCAGAAGAGCTTAACGTTGATCCCTCAACTGTCGCTTGGTGCTTGAAGAAAATTGGAAAGTCGAAAAAGCTCGATAAATGGGTGCCTCACGAATTGAACGAAAGTAAAAAAAAATCGTCGTTTTGAGGTGTCTTTCGCTCTTTTTCTGTGCAACAAGGACGACCCGTTTCTCGATCGGACTCTGACGTGTGATGAGAAGTAGACGTTCCGCACAACGGTTGGATCGCAATGACGCTCCTCACCACTTTCTGAAACAAAAACTCCACTAAAAGAAGGTTATGATGACTATTTGGTGGCCTACAGCCGGTCTCATTCGTCTCAGCTTTTTGAATACGGGTGAAACGATCACCACAGATAAGTACTGCTAACAAAATGCATCCCGAGCTCAGACGTATATACCCGAGATTGAGTAATATGACAAGGCCAATTGTCCTTTACGGCAACGCCAGGCCACACATCACAAAACCGACCCTACAAAAGGTAAAACTAATAACACTACAAAACTCTGCCTCATCCACCCTACTCACCGGATTTCTCGCCCACCGAATACCAATTTATTAAGCATCTGGACAACTTCCTCCTGGAAGAGTGCTTCAATAATCATACGACGTCAAAGACGCCTTTAACGTTTTCATCGCATCCAGAACTCACTAGTGGTATCAATAAACTCGTTTCTCGTTGGAAAAATGTATTGATTCTGATGGTTTATATTCCGATTAATTATGTTTATTCTGTGCTAAGTTATATTTGTTTAATGTTTAGGTTAAGATTGCTTCCGCGCGAAGAGTGACTTTGGGACGTCTCCAAATAGTGATCATCCGGATGGATAATTCGGTGTAGCTTATTTTTATAAGTTTTAATTATTATTATAAAAGCTGTGAAAACGTCCTCTCCTAATGGGTGCCTCGTAATGGGACCATATTCAAATTAAGGCACTTCGACTGCTCTACTGCAACAGAAAGATATCTATCAGTGGGAGTAATTGATCGTTTTAAGCACCGTCTGAATGCTAAGGAGACCGAAGTCAATCTGATGAGTATCGATGGTAAAGTACAAAGAAAATGACATGCTTTAGTCGTAAAACGAGAATGGGAACTTTGAAAGTGACAAATTAGAGGAAAATAGCACACGATTAGAGTCACTTAAAAGGGATTGTTTCTCCTTATGTCAAAGCCAAGTGAACGATAGATATGTTATTTGGAGAAAATTATCCAGAGTTCCACACCTCCATCGAAAAAAATCCGAAGGAATCTGAAGAACCATTAGCTAGATGGACTCCTTTAGGAGGGACATGGATCGGGTAAATGAAATCCAGAGTAGTTGACAAGTCAACCATACATTGACATTTGAAGCAGCTCGACCTTGTGCACAAGAAAGCGCCTCAAGATATACACAAACTCACAAAAGCACAGGCCGATAAAAGAGTCCAAATTTGCCGACAACTGCTACAGAATCCATGAGATGACCGCTTTTGGAAACGAATTGTAACGTCGGACGAGAAGTAGGTCTACTTAGTCAACCACAACAGAGACAAGCGATGGGTTCCACATGGTCAAGCAACGTCATCAGTTCCAAAACAAGATTCAGATTTCACCTGAAAATCATGTTGTGTGTTTCGCGAGTACAAGTTTTCATTTATTAAAATGCGAGGAAAATACCAGCCAGTTTGAAATGCAGTTTGCAGAACAAATATCGAAAGAGAATTCCCATAAAGGAAAAATTTAATTTGGGCGATTTACCGAAGATCGAATTCAATTGATCAAATGAATTAATATTTTTTATGTATATTTTATTTTTTGATCGAAATTACTATTGTGGAATTAATTTCTGTTTTGTTGAAATAATTACTTTGAAATAAATTTTATTGTGATCGAAAATTTATGTGAAAATAATTTCTGTGTGGTTGAAAGTATAATTTTGAAATTAATTAGTTTTTTGTCGAAATTATTTTGAAATTAACTTTGTTTGACTCGACATTAGAAATTCTGAAATTGTTTGTTTGATCGAAATAATAAGTTGACGGCGCGAGATTGTTTGAATTAAAATTAAGTCGCCATTATCAAGCTGACAGTTGTGAAATAAAAATAAACTTTTATTGCACGAAATTTTCTTTTGATTTAGAATTGATTCGTTATTTAAAAATATATATTTCAATGCAATGACAAGCATTGAAGGTGTTCGGTCTAATGAGAATCAAGTTTTTAATGATCTGTCGACGGATTTTGGCAAGCAATTTATGGATGCGGTTTCGGTTGAGTTGAATGTTGAGCCGCATAGAATTGAAATAAAACCTCAAAATGCATTCCCGAGGCGAAGGTTCCCCCTCCCTAAGAGAATAAAACGAGAAAAATGGAAGTTGTCATAACAGACAAAAGAAGTACCGTTGGTCGAAAGTCGGCATAGTCCGGGTATGAAATTTTCTTCTTTTCCTCCCCGACCCCACGATCGCCTAACGAACCCAGGGTGCTGCAGCCGCGATGCGCACGATTGCTCATCATTGTGCGTCTGGTGAACTTTGAGTTGGTTCAGAACGGCCAGGTCATCAATGCAGAGCTTTATTGTCAACAGCCGGACCGTGTTTACGAGAAGCTCAAGGAGAAGTACTCTGACTTAATCAACCAAGAACGTGCATTGCTTCAGCAGGACAATACCAAACCGCATACCGCCAAGAAGACAATGGGCAGGTTCCAAGAGTTGCATGGAGTCGAAATCCTGCCGCACCATGCTTACAGCCCTGATTGCGCTCCTTTCTTCTACGTTCTCTTCCGATCCTTGCAACACTTCTTGAAAGACCGCCCATTCGAAGCATTCGATGAAGTTGAACAAGCATGTCAAGAATTTTTCAATTCGAAGCAGCCGGAATGTTACTTTGACCTGATCCGAAAGCTTGCAGACCGTTGGCAGAAAGAAGTCGAAAACGAGGGACTGCACTTTGAAGATTAATTGTTATTTATTTAAAATAAATTCTTGGACAAAAAATTGTATTTTTCATTCTTGACCGGGAACTTTGAGGACAACATAATAAAGAGTCAAATATTTATTTAGAAATATATCAGTAGAAAATGCAATATCGTCTATATCGTAAAATTTTCGCTATGTTGTTTTTCTATCTTTTATTTCGTTTCAAATTTTCCACATATTTTATTTAAATGAAAAAATGTACAATGTTGAAATAAAAAATAATTTTACATATGTTTTTTATTTAACTGTAAATAAAATAAAGTTATTGTGCTCGAAAATCAATAATAAAATGACTATCGACATAATATTGTTTTTTTAGAATCATTCCCATAAATCTTCCGAATAATTGTCAATTTTGATACAGCATTTGTTGATTAAAATTTTTATTTCTTTTTTAAGTTGGACTTTCCATTGTGGAATGACAATAAATAAATGCGAATCCTTATATTTGGTTACGTGTTACCCGATAATTCTCCACAAGGATAGCTGGGTGACTTGGCTTTTGATTGGAGAGAATAATAAGTAAATCAATCCTTTTGGGGAAGTAAAACAGTGCTTAGCTGGGATAAACGGAAGATTTTAAGTTAAAAAGTCAAAAAAACAATAAGAAAGTACATAGTTAGAAGGAAGTCTTGAAATTAATTGGATATTCATTCCGTCGGGGACACCGCATTTCAACTGAACGTGTGAAGAGGGTTATATATTTCAATTTAAATGGAAGATTTCTCGCAAATCGTTAACAACGAATTCTAATCGAAATTGTATAGAAGTTTACCTGATTATTCTCTCGATATAGTCAAGGAGGTTATTTTTTTAAAATTTAATTTTATTAAATTTTATTTTTTTAAATAAAAAAATTGTGAAATTGAAAATTATTTTATTATCACCAAAAAAATCGGGTTGGGATGTTCTTAAGCAACCACCATAATATCCCAGACATTACGTCATTGATTATCCTCATTTTCGATAACTAGAGTATTTTCTTTGCGGACACCGCTTAATTGAAAATGAACACGTGAAAGTGTTCAAAAGTGTTGCAGCCTCTTAGGAGAAGAATAATCGAAAGTAATGGTGATCACATTAATGAAAACGACCCTTCATTATTATAAAATTTTAAATTACTGACAAAACTTTCTTTCCAAACTAATATATTAAATGGAACGGATAGTATGTCCATCTTTAAAGTAACAATTTAACTTTGATCTTGAGAATTCCCATTCAATATTTGCTTATTCCATGTAATCAGCGGATCTACAACAAAACGCTGCGAATGAAAACGTAGAATTTATTATTTAAATTTGTTTCAGAATGAATTAAAGTTTTCATTGAAATTAAAAAAAATAAAAATTATTTATTAAAAAAGGTTTAATTATATATATTAATAATTTAAAATTGTTCTTTTATTATATTTATATTAAAATTTGGTGACTAATAAAATTATTGAATCATTGATTTTCTTTTCGTTATTGAGAAAAAAGAAAATAAAAATTAAATGAAAACAAAATCTCATCCACCGACATCGAATACGAGGATATTAGAGAAGAGATTAATCAATTATCAGTGTACGCGAAATACTGCTTCTTCTTCGGGATCACCAATGTCGGCTCGAAATTAATATTATTTAATTTGGTAAAATTTTATTTAAGTAATATTAATATTATTATTTGATAATTTTTCATAAAGGGCTTAAATTAACCTACAAATAAGCTGAATATGCCTGGAAGTCGCAAAAATTTCAATGTATATTTGTGGTGAAAAACTAAATTATAGAAAATTTAAATGGAGCCCAATCCGTTTTGTAGATGGAATGTTAATATTTTGTTTTTAAGAAAATATTTTTAAAAAGTCACAATCTTTTTAAAATAATATTGAAAACAATGTATAATGTTTATTCATTTTTTTACTATTATTTTTAGATTTTAGTATTAATTTATGTAACATTAAAAAAAATTAAAAATAAAGACAATTTTTTCAAATATTATTATAAAAATAATTCCAAAACTCAGAATAAAATAATATTTTTTTATGATTTTTTATTATTAAAAAAATATTTTGACATTTGTAAAATATTTATTAAAAAACAAAAAATTAACATTCTATCTACAAAACGGCTTGGGCTCCATTTAAATTTTCTATAATTTAGTTTTTCACCACAAATATGTATTGAATTTTTTTGCGACCTCTAGACATTTTCAGCTTATTTATAGGTTAATTTAAGCCTTTTTTAAAATTTCCAATTAATAATAATACTTTAATTATTAAATTCGACGTTTTGTCGTAATACCATTATCAATCTTATGAGGGGTTAATTTAAATTTTCATCTCTCCAGAATAATTTATTATTTTTTTTAATTTAAAAGGTAAAATATTTTAATGTTAACATGCTTATTCAATATTTTAAAATTAAAAAATGATATAATAAAAGAAAGTAATAAATAAGTAATATATAATTTCTTGCCAGTTTAAAAGTAATATCCCGTACCCAGAAAATTGAAAGCATGTTCGGCAATAAATCTCCAACGCCATTGGGATTGTGTTCGGATCTCATTTACCAATATACATGTAATGGGTGTAACGCCACATACATTGGAGAGACTTCACGTCATCTCTGTAAGAGAATCCAGGAACACAGTCGCAATGAAGGTGAAGTAACATTGCAGGACATAGAAGACATTGTAAAGGAGATGTACATTCACAACACTTTAAAATTCTGTGCACTCAATTTAAGAATTATTGGGAGAGAGTGATATGTGAAGCGTTGTATATAAGATCTTTGGATCCTAAAATTAACGTTCAAACTGCACTCTCTACAACTTTGTTGAGAGTTTTTAAATGATGTACTGAATACGTATTGATTGCATAATCATTAACTGCACTTTATAAGTAAATTTCGTTTGAAAAATCATTTGTTCTGACGATGACGGTTAAACCGGCGAAATTAATAAGCGTTTTTAATTGGCTTTTAAGTTTTGATTTTAATAAAAGAAAATCATAAAATATTAAATATCTAAAATTAAAAATGATAAGAAAACTATAAAATATAAAATATTTATTTATAAATAAAAATATTTTTAGTCATAACAATTTATATATTTTAATAGAAGTTATGAAACAATTTTAAATAAATTTTTAGTTTTAATGTGAAATGTATTTAATAAATTTGCAGGATTTTAAAAATTAAATAGAAAAGAATTTAATGGATTAATTTGTGGCGAGATAATTAAATTAACAAAAAAATTTGTTTAAATGTGTGAATTGTTGTTATATTAATAAATTTTGGTGTTAAAAAAATGAATATTGATGTTGCAACCACTTCTCACAAGTCTAAAAACGTTATATGCAAAATTGGGATATTAGGCTAACGTAAATAATTATTTTAATCAATTTTATAAAAATTCTTAAGCCAATCAAAGTTTATTAATTTCGACGGTTTAATCGTCATCGTCAGAACAAATGATTTTTCAAACGAAATTTACTTATATAGTTCAGTTAGTGATTATGCAATCAATACGTAATCAGTACATCATTTAAAAACTCTCAATAAAGTTGTAGAGAGTACAGTTTGAACGTTAATTTTAGGATCCAAAGATCTTATATATGAGTCTCTCTCTCTCAATAATTCTTAAATTGAGTTAATTAAACAATTTGTCCAATTAAATCAAAACTAAGTGCGATATTTGTCATCCTTGTTACCCTTCACAAATGAGATATTTATTGTCCATTAACAACTGATGATGATCAGAGCGGATCGAAAGATGTTCTGCAGCAATAATTTAAATATTTATTCGAATATCGTTTAGTGTTCACGAAACTGGCAATAAGATACACGCAATATTGTTATAAATCTCTCCAAATATGTATTAAATTCTGTATTAAAATAATTGGATAATTCCAAACAAATCAAATACAATTCAATCAATATATCGGCACACACACACACGCTCGCACCCGAACCGTCACAGAGACACAACACACACACACGCACAATTATCTATATATTTGTCGATATAAAAACTACTTACAAAATTATGAGTAATAAAGATCAATCGTAGTAAAATAAAAATATTTATAGTAGATAAATAAAGTTA
>MQRK01246266.1:0-13532 GCA_001938485.1 Girardia tigrina
TGATCATCTGGTCGGGGGGATACATTTAAAAATTTCACCTCCAACTGGTTCAGCAACCTTGAGCTGATGCACCATAATATGCTGTCGGATTCATTAACTCCGTCCATTTCAATTAGTTGTATCATTTGTTCTCTGTTATTTTCCTCATTGCTATTTTCAGATTTAATTTCGTTGGATTTGAGATAAATTCTTCTATCGATTGTGGTGAAGCATATTTTTTTTTAATATCAATTTAAAGGATATAAACAATCAAGATAATTTCATAAAATTTCCATTAGATATTCAGTGACGACTAGTGAATCTTTTACTAAGTTGTGATAAACTAAAAATATCAACCGAATTAGACAGTTGTAAATGTTCAGATTACAATTATAGCTCTATTGACAATTGTTCAAACTATCCGAACTTGGGTTTCAGTGTTTTAAATAATGAATTTCTTGGCAAAGCTTTAGCCAAATTCTCTTTAAAATGAGTCAATGTGATTTAATTAATATCTTCAATTCCAAAAGGGAAAAAATAAAAAGAACCCGTCGCGAAACAAGAGGAAAGATTTTATAAAAGAGGGACCCAAAAATTATAATAATTAACTCAGAAAATAAAGGAAACGCTTTTAATTATATTATCAAGAGAAAGTTTAGAGTTGAGCAGCTGTTATTAGTTTTAAAAGAAAAGAGAGATCTTAGAAAGAAAATGTAGACAGCTGTTATCGATTTAAAAGGAGAGAGTGGAATTGGAGTAGTCTTAAGAAAAGAAAAACAGCTGTCGTGTTATATAAAAAGAATTAAAGAATAACAACCATAGCAAAAAAAAACAGAAAGAGTTGAATTATAACAAGGTGTGAATAAACATCAAAATTAAATCTCATTGAATTACTAATAATCGGAACCATCTATAAAAGGATTCAATTAAAACCTTGATTGTTTTGAAAGAAAGATTTAATTTAAGGTGCGAGCTATATAAATTATATACACTAAAATAAATATATTTTTCTATCAAAATTCATTCGGGTAAAAGAATTTCTTTTCCCGTCCTACCAAAACTACAAATTCGTAATATAGGGTTAAGACCTTAAATACTTTTTCTTAAAATTTGTACATTGTATATTTTTAATAAAATATTTAAAATCTAATATAAATCTTATTTCCTTTGTTTAATTGCTATTTTAACTTAATCGCACCGATATACCAACACTAGCACAGAACAACGGCCGTCATCTACGAGATGATTTCTATGCAGTTTGTCGCTAATGTGACGATATATACCCATGTCCTTTTCAAGAATATTCTAGTAGACTTTAGAAGATCTGGAGGTGATGTTGCAGAATCTTCATTATTAAACTGTATTGCAACACCAGTAGGAGCACAATCGTGTTAACTATAATATTCATAGGAAATTGTGTGAAATTCTTCAGAGGCCACAGGCTTAATTCAAAATATTATAAATTTAATTTATCAAAAGAAAGTTGAAAGAAAAGAAAGAAAGATGAATGATACCGATGCCTTTATTTAAATAAAACAATTCATCAATTTTGTAATGTATGTCGACTAAATAAGTAATAGTGAAGCAGTGAATGAGTGTGGTCAAGAAAAAAAGAAAAGACAAGAAAAGAGAATTATAAATGTTTTATTTAGAAAAGAAAAGATGACAATAATAAGAAAGTTGATGAATGATAAGATTATGTAAGAAAATCAATATGATGAATGAAAATGGAAAATAATGAATAATGAAAGTGAAATAAGACAAGAAATGGAACATCGAATAATGTGATTGTGACAAAAGTTATAGTTGTAGTTGTTTGAGAAGAAAATAAAGAATAAAAAAAGTATGGCAGGGGTGGGATTCAAACCAACGCTCTTTAGAACTGGTGCCTTAAACCAGCACCTTAGACCGCTCGTCCACGCTACCGATGCCTTTGTTTACATAAAACAATTAATCGAATTCGTAATGTATGTTCACTAGATAAAAAAGTGCTTGCTTAAAGACCGTGACAAACTTACCAGAAAGGTATGGCTCGAGGTACATTAAAGTGAGGCAGCTATCTTCCTTGTAAAACATCCGGGAATTAATGAAATATTCGGTCAACTCTGGTCCGATTAGTCTAGCCGATATGGGATTAAAAGACATGTGTTTTTTCACGAATAAAAGTATCCTTCGTAATGAAAAAAACAAATATCGGAATTTTATTATCACCAAAGTTTTTTTAGTTTGCTTAAACAACGATTGTTTTTTGTTAAATTTTTTTACACCGTGGAATAATTCACACAAGTAATCAAATAAAATAGTTTTTATGATTGATAAGTTTTTTATATTTAATTAATTAACTGCGTTTTCAATGTTGCGCTACACTTTGATTTTTTTGTTATTAATTTTTTTATTAAAATTAATTGAGTGTGATGAATTTTATTTTTTTGTGATCACTACAACCGCACACCACACACAACGCTATGACGCACAACATGACAACACACTGCGTTTCGATAGATTGTCGTGTCTACAGTTCCGATATGCTCAGCTCGCCACAAAACCACTTCCATCATGCTCCGCTTTCATCCGTGGGAGATCATGTGGTGCTAGGAAAATTTCAAATAAAAACCATTATATTAAAAAGATTAATTAAACAGCAAACAGTTGTTTGAATAAACTAATACATTAATGATTATGTGAACAAAATTTGAAAATAAATGCTGTGTTGATGATTCTTTTTTTCCTAAATTGGTAAACCCGATTTTCACGTACGAATGAATGGGGAATCACTCCACATTGCTCGACAGCGAACCATATCGGTCGGATCCTGTACGCCATTGCCTCACAAAATTCGGCAACGCGCGGTGGATCCACGCGACCACACCAGCTACACATTCGGGTCACGGGTCGACGAACTGAGTCAATTGTCCAACACATCGAGCTGCATCGGCGGTCACGGAAAGAGGCGCATGGTACGGGAAGCTTCAGCGTACCAGATTAAGGACTGCTACCAGTGGAGTATTGACCGGTAAAGGTCGGTTGAATTGAACTGTGGTCTAATTATTTCGATCCGGGGACCAGAAACTCAGGGTTAGTGCCCCTTTAATATCTAAAATGTAAGAGTTTGATTTGATCAATTATTTTGTATGGGTCGTCGTTTATTTTGCGGTTTCCATATCTGAATAGATGAGAATATTATATATAGTGGTCTACAAAACCTTTATATATATATAAATTAAAATTAATAAAAATTAAATTGATTTAAAAAAATCAATGCAAAAATTAGAAAGTCATGAATAAATTACCATTTGTATTTTTAATGATATTTGTATATTTATCTATTGGACTTTAATACAACGTTCGGTTGACACAATATAAATCTTCTTTCATCGATTCACATTCTCATTATTTCTAATTGGATTTCGTCAATTTCAAGTTAACAACAATTTTCCATATTGAATTTCTACCACAATTTCAGCCCACAATCAGAGCAGTTTTATCGATAATTGTTAAATTTTTATGTCGGAATTTTATTTCTGTTATTTATTCATATTGTTATACAATATAGTTAAATTAAAATTAATTTTTTTCATATTTTTATTTATCAACATTATTTGATAAGAGTTCACTGAAACATACGCATATATATTGACTGATCAGTTGAATAAATACTTTGTCGTTAAAGTTTAAATTTGCTAATTTGCATCCGATTTAGACAAAACATTTAAAATTCTATTTTAATTAGCCTTTAATATTCATTAAAAAATAAAATCCGATAATTTGTTTCTTCAATTAAGGGATCCCATACAGGGTAACCTTCAAGTTTCTTTATTCAATAATTTTAAGAAAAATGTTGAGTATGGAAATTAATTTAATGTAATTATTGTTTTAATTATTGGGTTAAATAAATTTTGTTTAACCTATTTATCTTAATAAATATAATATATATATAAATAATAAGAATAAAAATAAATAAAAGTGTAAATAATCTGGAATAGATTTGGAAATGTTTTGATGGAAAGAGTAATTAAAATTATTTAAGAGTAAATAAAGAGACTTTAAAAATTGAAAAAGAGTATAAAAAAAAGAAAAAGATCACAAAGTTACCCTCTTTAATTTTACGAAGAAAGCTCTTAAGTTACGAAGAAAGTTCTTAAAGATAGTTTCAAGGTCGAGAGTCAATTATTGTGCAAGATTTGAAAGTAATCGGATCACGTCTAGCCGACTCAGAATAAATTATTTTGAACTATATATAAATCGTGAGAAAATAAAGAAATAATTACTCTCTCTGAAGAAATCAAGTAAAGGTGTGAACTAATATAATTATATATTTTTGTAATATATATTTTATATATTTCTTTATTTAAAAAAATTTTTATTATCAAAATTTCTTTATCAATACGTGGGCAAGAGTACTTCCTCTTTCCACTCTATCAAAAATCCAAATTATTAAATATGTTAAGGTTTTCCGTAAATTATCAAACTTGTAATAATTGTACATAATAAATAAAATATTTATAAAAGAAACTCTTTGTTTTTATTTCATTGTTAATTTTATCACTCTTACATACACCAACAAAAATAAAAAAAAGTAAAAATTCTAGGTGTCAAATAGATAAAAAATAACAAAAATTCAGAAAAAATAGCAAATAATTAGTGATATTTGGTCGCGTTGCGATTCCATTTAACACTTATTTGAGCCCAATTTAAATTAAAGAGTTAAATAAATATTTTTCAATACTTAAATTAAAGAAATCAAATTAAATAATTAAATAAAGTAAATTTAAATTAAATAGAAATAAGTCAATAAATAATTTAAATAACATTAGTAAATTAAATAGTATATATATTTTTATATATATACGTATATATATATATTTATTATTATTTTTTTAAAAGACATTAATTGAAGTCTTTCAACATTTTTAAAAATTTTTTAACATAAAGTTTCTCAAATCAATGTGGTAACAACTGTAATTGCAGATAAACATTGTAATTGTGACATATTTAACATACCAACACACACACGCATGAAACATCACACATTCACATTTGTTTTCTATTTGACAGACATACACGCCCATACTTACTTTTTCATTTATAATTACACTCACATACATGCAATCCTTTTCAATTGGTTCATTCAAATGAAAAATTCACACAACTTACAAAACAAAGAACGAAAATAATAATTTGCTTAAAATAATGCGGCAGATAAAATCAATGAAATCGAAAGTCTGAAAACCCAATTAAACGAATATCAACGGGAATTAGACAAAAATTGTCGTTTTTTTGTCAGATGATAATCGGACATTATAAAGATCAAATTGGCAACAATAAGTCATCTCAAAACCTTATGATCGTGATGATTATATATATATATATATATATATATATATATATATATATATATGTTCTTCAAATTTATATATATTGTGTATATATATAATTATTTCGAGAAAGTCTGGGTGGCGATATTAAACGACCATATTTATTAGAACTATGGAATCTAAAAGATCAACTAAACGAAGTCTTTAATCTTTGGTCGCGTTTATTGGCTCAATATTCAATTATAGAAGATAGTAACTGTCGTCAACTTTTCGATAATCACCAGATCTATTTGTACTTGTTCTCAACTTTCTGGGATTTCGTTTCCAGTCTATATTCTCCTGAAATTGCATTGAAACATTTGCAAGAATTTAGTAAAACTGAACTGTGTCGAGCTCAATTCGATTAATGTCTCTTGTTAGCTCTTAGTAAAAAAAATCTGCCATTTACTACTTACACAGAGTTATTTGATCAAACTCTGTCTAAAATAAACATGGAGTCTAAAAGACTGATGGAGTTGTGTGAATCTTTGATTAAATTCTTTTTAAATAATAATGAACCGATCAAATTTGAAGAACAGTGTGTTACGGAGTCAATCAATTACCTGGAATATGTTTATGGGGTACGATTTTGTAAAGAATTTGTCGTGAGAAATTCCGATCATTCCGATTAGTGGATACGTGTCGTTAATAATTCGTTTGAGGATTATTCCGAAACCGAGTGTCAATAGGAAAATTTTTCCCGAGAAATAAAAATTCCATGAAATTTCGTTTAATCAAATCAATCTCTTTGTGCCTAATCAATTCGATCCGATTAATTGCTGTAGCAATTCTTGCAGTACGAGAGCTGAAGAAATAGATTGTGACGAAGCACAGCGACGATTCCTTGAACAATATTCCCTTAACCTGTTAGACGATTGAGACCGGTCTTGAATTGAGAAAGAAACCGAACTTCAATAAATAAATACAATACAAATAAATTTATCTCATCTTCCTCTGAGATACAACAATATTTATTTCGGATTCATTTAAAAAATATCGAAAGTAAAACATACTTATGATACGAATATATTTTCCAAATACGAAATTTCAACAATCAGAAATTGGTACAACTCACAAAAAAACAAAATCAATCAATAAAAATCATGCAAATTTCGCCGCGTACAAATCCATGATTTTCACTCAAAATCCTGGAATTCACGTTCAATCCTGGAATCAATATGATCACTCTTTCTAATATCCACTTTCCTCTTTCGTTTTTGCTTTCTAAATCCAAAACTAAAACTTTCACGTAATTCTCTCTTCCACCAATGATCAGTTATTTCTTGTATCCCTCTCCATCGCTTCTCCAGCCTATTTGTAGATAATGACACCTGAGATGTTTCTTCCACTCCTTCATATCAAGCTCTTAAGGAATGGTTTGGAGTCAATAACACTCCATCTTTAAAATCCCCGTTGACTATCAAGATTGGTCTACCATTTACCAATCTTGCGATCTGGATAACAGCAGAAATTAGCTCCTCATCATTAATATCTGCAATTCCGATAACTAATTTCATTGCGCGATTTGCTTCTCTAACCATCACCTCGTATACACCCCCAAAATGTGGAGTTCCTGGGGGGTTAAAAATCCACTTTATCTCTCTTTTTATTTTTCTCTTTAGTGAATACGTGTCAATCACTATTGCCTCTCTATCCTTCGCAAAATCAACAAAGTTACTTCCAATGTCTGATACAATGACTTCAGGAGTTCCTCTCCGTGCAATAAAACGGTTAAACCTTCTCGCAAAAGAATCAGTGTCAAGACCGAAAGAAGACTCCAGGTTTACAGCTCTGCTCTGGATACAAGTAAAAAAACATAAATATCTTTTCTGTATTGATTTTCAAAGTCCTTGTAATGTGAGAAAAGGACCAGCATAGTCCACTGCCGTCCTCATAATGTCCTTCTCGAATAATTTGGCTTTTCGCAATAGTCTTAATAGCAATACCATCTTTAACTGCTAATTCGGATACCTTTTCTTCCGATAACGTTTTCTTGAGATAATTTGTAATATGATTTTGGGTGGTTAATTGTTTTTTCAAATTTGGTTATTCTACTATCTCATTTCCGGATCTTTTCTTAATTTTTTTTCATGTTGAAGGTTTAGATGCCTTTGTAAACCACTGTTTGAAGATCTGCAACATTAAAATAGTTTATCGCACAACTTGCAAATAGCTAAATCATTTTTGGTCGCAGATTTCGTAAAAAAATCACACATTCAGCATCTTTTGTTCATCTATGAGTATTGAATTTTTTTAATGTAACTAAATTAAAAAATATCAATTATTAGATAGTACATAGTTATTACATAGATTTGGAGAATAAATTTGTTTTGATAACGTCGTTTTGAAGTTATATTAATTGTTCTTCAAAACAGAGATTAGAAATTCAAAATTTTATTTATCAATAAACATTTAAACAATTATCATTTTAATACATAATTTTAGAAAGTCTTAAAATATAATTATTAGTGTTAAGTTAAATAAAAAAGCATTGTTTTTTTATAAAAAGAATTTCATTAAAATTTTAAATTGTTGAGGTCTTGAAAAAAAATTTATATTATATATAAATAATATACGGTATTAGTTTTGCTTTTTTTTGAAACTTAAGGCTCCTCTTTCGGTCATCCCTGGGAATGAGGAACTATTTCGCCTCATTCCCCGAGATGGCTCCGAATTTTGGGAGCTTATGGGTTTTGGAGGATAAAAAAAAGAAAAATATATATTTATATATATATATATATAATTTATAAAATAAAATAAATATAAAAAATAATAAAACTCTTACTTTCCAAATTTAATTTTAATGAAAATTTTGGGAAATATTTCCCTTTTTGTTAAATCGGCTTATCAGCCGACCAATGGAAATTGGCATTAGACCATCAGTAGGCCCATTAAGAAATTGAATGCCTTAATGACATAATTTGATTTATTTGCGGCCTTAATGGCCTGGCAGATTGATGAGCAATTTGGGAAAAAGATGACATAATTTGATTACGGCCTTAATGGCCTTTTGATTTATGGAATATTTAAAAAATTTTTAATTAAAGATTTTTTTTTAATTAAAATATTTTATATATATTAAGCTCTAGTATAAATAGAGCAATATTGTTATATATAAAAAGGAAAAAGAAAACAAAAAAAACCCAAAAGTGACAGAAATAGAAAAATGAACTATTCCTGTATAGGATTTCAGTAATATTTAGTATTTTCTAAGCTGTATAGCATTTTATAATCTTTCCTCCAATCATCTAAAAAGTTGTACAAACATTTGCTCAAAGATTGTATTTTTATATTAAAATAAACGATTATTCGAAGAAGTGTTGTTATTTATTTGAGTCAGAGTTCATCGAGTTTAAACGTTGGGTCTGATAATTGAGCGCCGAACACCAAATAAATCCTTCTGATTTCTGTGTTCAAAATCAAATTCAAATTAAATACCTAACAAATGTAAAATTTCTCGAGAAAAATTATTTTGTATTTTTTAATAATTCTCGAGAATTCTCGACGTGACATCTCTAGTTCTAACTATCAAAAATTTACTTCAAAATTAAATTGTAAATTTGATAAGCAAATTAAATAAATTTTATTTTCATCCTAAATTTTAAATTTCATTAATTCTTACTTTTTATTTTGTTATTAGATTATGTTGAAAAAAATCATAACTGGTTTCATTACTTATTAAATATATGATATATTGTTCTGTGATAAATCAACAATTGTTATTAATAATGTTAATTCATATGACCATATTTGAGATATCAATGTTGCCTGGTATCATCTCGTATAGGTAGATTAATTTGTTTTTATTTAAATGATAATATTGTAAAGATAAAACTTTCTCCTTTTTTGCTGCAAAGCGAGTTCAACGCGGTCGTTGTGCTCAGATATTTTTGTGAAGTTTCTTGGTCGTCGGGTCGGCATTATTTTTTACCGTTTTATTTATAAATCTCATCCAACACCGTTAATACTTACACTACCTTTTGTTTTATATTGTTTATCAAATTGATAAATTTTATTTTATAATAAAGTCTAAGGTTCTTAAAAAAGTAAAAATACATAAATATTGATGTGATCAAAAAGTTATTACGTTTCTTATAAACAGCTTTTTATAAAAATAGTCATCCTTTCAATTATATGACAATTCGTACCCTTTTGTAAAGAGTGTTTTGATCGTTATTGTTTATTCGGCCAACTAGTTGATTCGCCATACTTGCAAAATGAAAATATTTCTTAATGTAAGTAAATGTGAACAAAAACGTACGCAGTTCTCTAAAAGATTTTTAGTCGAATTAAGTATTATTTACGTTGACTTATCTGAAAATAATTCAAAAACAAATTTCGGAAATCCCTTTCTAATGACTTTCTTTTCTTGGTTGGTGTAATGTAACCATTTTAATGTGGAAGTTTGAAATTTTGGAATATTTTTTTTTATGTTGGAAATAATAATAGATTATATCTATATATACATAAACATTTGTATATACCTTTTTAATTTTAAAATAAATTTTGCTCAATCAAAAACTCGAAACTCGCCAATTTTTTTATTTAATCTTGAAATTGTGACAAAATTTTACAAAAAATATGGTACACACATTCACCAATCAAATTTTATTTTTCCTACATACATAAAAAATTTCATTAATCAGATATACATCAAACATGCAATCATATACATATTTATTTACATATATTCTTATCTCCTTTTCATAAATTTTACAAAATATATCATTTTGAAATTTCTGGATTTTCACTATTTCGCTTTTTTGTTTTCTAAAACTATATATTTTTACCCTTTAATTTTTTAACCTTACACCATTCGTAATTTATCGGTAAATTCTTTTAATACTAATTTTCTAAAACTATATAAATATTATTACATGATATTTTTATTACATGTCCATTATTTTTCAGTTCTACCATTCTAATAGCTCCATTATTTCTGATTCCTAAAAACTCTTGCCTTTGTTAACAAAAATGCCATCTAAAACGATTTGATGCCATCATCACTTGTGAATATTTTTCTGTTTTTGAATTTCTACAACGATCTAAATAAGTAAAAATTCAATCAAGCTAAGTTTGGAAAATAAGGAGCATAGAAAGGCACCCAAGCCCGATTTTAAAGGTTTCTGGATAGTGGATACATCTAATACATCTAACCCTTTCAACACGATTTTTTTTATTTTAGTAATCCATGTATCTACTGTTTGCAAGTAAAACGAAACTCAAAAACAATTGCTGCACACTAAATAAGTAAAATAAAATTATAAATTACTTTGTTGGCAATTAAATATATTGAAAATAATTAAAATATTTTGAGCTATAATATTACATGGATTACTGAAATAAAAAATCGTGTTGAAAGGGTATGCTCTGGAACAATATGTTCCCACAGTGTTGAAATGGTTAAGTAATCTTGCTGTCTAGGTTTTACTTGAATGCTTAACTTTTTGAAGAATCCAAGTTTCTTTAAATGATTTTCCATACTTGATTTAGACATTTTTAAAAATTATGCAATTTCTTTTGTCGAATAGATTCAATAACAGCTCTAATTTTTGTATCTAGGTGTATCTTTCAGAAAAAAATTAAAGAACAAGTTTTGAGACTGTAAGAATTTTATGGTTTTCCCTTTGTACAATAAATTCAAAAAACTTTGTTGAGTACACTCATTTTAATTATAAATTTCGAATCGAA
This sequence comes from Girardia tigrina, assembly GCA_001938485.1. NCBI lineage: Eukaryota > Metazoa > Platyhelminthes > Tricladida > Dugesiidae > Girardia > Girardia tigrina. Next base: position 11,025 of record MQRK01246266.1, read on the forward strand.
ACTTCCGTGTACAACCAGCGAGTTATATAAAAAATGATTTTAGTAAACGTTTTGGCTTCGGTGATACTTGGAATTATGAATTTCTCATCTGAATTTGCATTTAAGTTGTCCATTATAGATATAAATGATTCAGGATGATTTTGCAAGTTATCCTTTTCGTCTGTATTCTCATAGTAAACTTTATTGTTTTTATCTCGTTCATCACCATCTTCATTGCAACAGCTATCTAAAATGTTAACCTTTAAATTCAATATTTACACATTCCAATGTGAGCCTCCCATCTCTTTCGAATGGTATTGAGCCTCTAGGATGTGTTTCTTCAGTGCCTATCGTTTCCTCCACCGCCGTTGAGAGAGTCGGGGGTTCCGTCATGGATTGAATGCACATTTAGATGTAACTGCTGAAAGGATCTATCATTTTCTGATAATGTTTTGTCATCGGGTCCACATGTTACTTTTGATCCTGAATGAGGTGAAAAATCTTTCAAGACAAGATCAGATTCGACCTGTTTTGTCCGGACTTATTTTTTGCATTCGGACGTCCAGATCGTTGGATTGCCGGGCCAACCATTGACTTTATAATTCCATGCATTGTCGTCCGCATCTCAGGAAAGTGGTACCGTAATCTTCGTGCCAATATGAATTTCGGTTATTTGATTTTAGGCCCATTCGTTTGGGTTTAGTTTTTTATCCATTTCTAGTGAAATTAAAATTAGTTAGAAAATTATATTATCAATTTTATTTGTTAAATGAATCGACATAATTTTCTTACTTACAAGTATTTAACATTATATTTTTAGATAATTTTTGTATCGTTCAAAAGATTAATCATAATTTTAAATACATTGAAAATTTGCAATTCCAAGTTATAGTCAAAATTAATATTTTTGCTTTCTGAGATTTTTATAATCATTGACTAAAATTGTCTTCATTAATTTCTTCGGAAATTTTGTTGTAATTTTGGTTCTTGACTTCGGATTTTATTTATGTATTTTTAATTAACATTGAGAATTGAGTTTCAGTTGTTAAGTGGCAATGTATTTTTATATATTTTTTAATAATTTTTAATATTTTATTATTTTTAAATTCGTTATTTTACTTTTTATTATGTGATTTACGAAATCACTGCAGTAATAATAATTATTGTTGATTACATAAATTTAAAATTTTGAATTGAAATTCATGATTCCATATGAAAGCAGGAATTATAATTTAATTAATTTTATGCAAAATATAAATAGGAATATGAAAATATAAATAAATAAGGATATACAATTAATAATATGTAAATTATAAAAATAAATAATAATATAAGATATAATAAATTTTGATAAAATAGAATAGACAAATAAAGATAGTAAACAGATGGGACTATATATAAAATTAAATCAGACCAAACAATCCGATTTAGTTTAATCCTAATAAAATCAATTCAGTTAATTAACTTTTTTATATCAATAAATTGAGTTTAATTTACAAAAAAATAATCTAATAACTTCATGTAATTGAATTACAAAAAACTAATTCAAATCAATATAAATATCAACACGTATGATGATGTTTTTTGTTTTAAAACTATAAAAATGTCTATGTTTAAAGGATTTTCGTCTTATTCTGAAAAATGTTTATTGTTTTCCAAATCGATAATCTATCAGCAATGTCAACGATTAACAGTGGAGGTTCCTATTGCCATAAAGACAACTCTTTGACGATAATCGATCGACAAATATATATATAAAAAGACAGACATAGAAGATGAAACTCACCGATAGTAACCCAATCCAATCATGCATTATATCAGCATTTGCTGAAGTCTCCGATGGACTACCGCGAAAACTCGTTGAACTGCATCTACTTCGAGCACGTGCGCATCTCCACCAACAAGAGTACGTGTCCGATCTATGTGGTTTGCTAGACGCCAAACGGTTTTCGACTCAGCGTCATTGTATCCACTAGAGAATTCACACTCTGGAACCCATTGACAATTTTAAATCCAGCTTCCAAGATAAGTCTCGTCTGTAGAATCACTAGATTCTAGATTCTTTTCATTGTCACTCCACATTTGAATTATTTTTCTTGGCTCAAGGATTTGTTTGAACCATTATGAAGTTCATTATGTCCAATATTGTCTATCATGACATTGGACCGCTCTAAGTGTAAAAATTATGGTAAAAGTGATTATTTTATCCGATTGACAACGGGAGGTTTCGATTGTGCCGTCAGGCTTTTTAAAATTGAATATCAATTATTCATCCGTGAATGATTTACGACCGGTCGATTTGTAACCGATACCAGCGCAACACGAGAAGCGATTGAATGTCGTCAGATAGTTGCCATCAAGGAACATTCTTGTGTCCACAATTGATGACAGAGTGATAATTTTGTGGTAGATCAAAACTAATGACCCCGCAATATTACACTTAATAGTGTAAAAACTGTTATAGCACCTCTAAAATTATAGAAAACGATTTATATATATATATATATATATATATATATATATATATAT
>MQRK01246266.1:13582-24113 GCA_001938485.1 Girardia tigrina
ATATATATATATATATATATATATATATATATATAAATAAACTAAATTGCCAAAATATTGCATAACTTTAAATATACTTTGAATTAATAAAATTTGAAAACCAAATAAAAAATAATTAATTTCCGATCTCATTAAAGTAAGTGAGAGAATATACCGTCAAAAAATAATCTTAAATTGTCTCGTAGGGATAAAAAGGATTTGATACCGAACGTATAAATTATTGCTCCGTTTCTGACAAGAATAGGTTTCTTTACGATTTGTTGCTTGATTCTCAGTTAGATTCTTAGTTTTCTTTTGATGGATTATTTAGGTACGAGGTTCTGGGAACTGAAATAAGCAAATGTATATAGAATAGTTACTTTAATATGAATAATTTTGTCCGAGAAACGATTTTATATTATTGCTATTATATCCTCATGCTCGGCAATTTTGTGAACGGAATATTCTTTCTTTTAACTCAAAGAAATAAAAGCGTTGTCGTCCGACGGTAAATAGCGATATAAAATAAGTTTTTAAAGTTTTCGATATTAAGTTTTTTAAGTTATCCATTTATCGATATTGCTTTATGCAATTTTTATAAATTAAATAATATAATATATAATAATAACAATAGGATAATATTAAATAAAAAGTAAATTAAATAACACTAATATAAATATAATAATAATGCGAAATCTAATTATCAATATAAATATAATAATACTGATAACAGAGCCGGCACACTACTTGCGTGGCCGCGAGACTCCTGCATTGACATTTGGGGAAAATACTATTTATACCTCACCAAAAGTCGCATTAACTGGTAAATGGTGTAGCTGATGTCGGCTCTCTCGGCACTTTTTTACACGCGTGACCACTGTCCAGCAGTCGCCTCAGTAATACATTCAGGGAATGTCGTCTCCTGGACCGATGTAACTCTCATCACTATCAGGACACAAATACATTAATACACTTTTAATTCAAAAAGCATATTTATCGTATTTTTTAAAAAAGATCCATCCGTTTAACTTCAATAAAATAATCAACCTAACGTTTCAAAAAAATTCATTATTTTTGTTATATTTCAACAAGAATCAATGACAACTTTATTTTTTAACAAAACAATGATTCAACATCCTCTAAAAATTTTCAATTGACGTAAAGCAAACTTTATCATAAAAACTAATTAATTTAAATTTACAATAGACCCTTTCGTTAAAAAAATTATTTCTTAAATATTGATCCGTTAATTATTTATTTAAAATTTATTTAAACTTATTTCAAGCGTTAAAATGAGAAATTATTTTAAGGTTTTGATTTTTTTTGTAAAAAAATTTAAAATTATTTTAAGATTTAAAAAGCACTTACTGTGCTTGTCCTCCACTCTTGTATCCACATTCTGATTTAAAAAAATAAATAATATTTATAAATATATTTAAATATATTATATATAAATATTTTAAATATTTTAAATAAATAATAACGAATAGGATGAATTCGCTTCACATAAAATATTTTATTTTTTTAATATAAGTAAAAATATCAAAAAACGGAAGTCCATTTTTTCAATACAGATTTTTAAACTTAAATTGATTGAAAAATCACTTTCTAGGAACGTTTTGATATTATAATTAGCGAAAAAATAGCTTTTCTTAATCTTTGTTGTGTTTTGAATGATTATAGTAAAATATTAATTAAATTGAATATCAATATTGTTATTTTTTAGCATATTCAATCATCATTTAGAAAGAATAAATGTTTTAAAAAACAAAATCAATTATCCCAAATCTGAATTAATTGATTATTTTTTATTTTATTAGTGTTTTATTATTATTATGTATAAGTTAAAATGTTAGTTTAAGAGGTGTATAATAATTTTTAATTGTATAATAATCAATATTTTTTTTAATTTTCCAGCTTGGCTTTGATTTGCATTTACTAACTACGTTATGTTTTTTCAATACAAAATGAATAAACTTGAATGATTTTTTAAAATACATTTCTTATTGGTTGAAGTTCTTTTCATTACATATTAAATCCTGGAGTTAACAATGTGTGGTTATTAAATTATCAAATAAAATGATTTTCTATTTTGTTGATCTTGTAAAGAGTAATAATATTGTTATATATATTGACACCTTTTTATTCTTTTAAAAATCTCACATTTGATAAATAAAGTACCTATTATATATTTCTTGTATCTTTTTACTGTAAATGTTTTCATTTATTTATTTTGTGTATTGTTTATTTATTTTTTTAAAATCGTGTTCGGGACAAAAAGAAAAGTGAAAATTAAGAATAATCAAAAAGAAAAGCCGAAAGAAAAAAAAGACAATGATAATTTCCACCCTCGCAATAAAATATTTATGATTATAATATTAATTATGAGAATTGTTCAGAAAATTAAAAAATCAATAAAAGAATTATTATAGAGGAATTACGAATTTTATAACTAGAATTTTTTTAAAAATGTGTTTCACAGCGGTCTGATTTGTCTAGTTCAAATGATCAGAAAATTTTAAATATCCGTCAAACAGTAAACAAATTTGGTGCGTCTAAAAAATGCAAAATAAGAAATCTATATATATATATATATTATTAATTTAATTAATGTATTTAGAGATTTATATAATTGTTAAATAATTGTATAAAACGATTATTTATTTGGTGCATTATTTATGTTAGTTTCTAAATCTTTGAAGCCGGTACCGGAAATGAAAAAATGGCCGGAAAGCTGGTTGTCCGGAGCCGAAAACCGGTACATCCCTAAAATATCATTCTGTTCAAATCATTTGGGAATTAACAATTTTTTTTATTTTTTATACAATTTATAACTTTGTAAGAATATATAGAAATTGACTAAAAATATATATTTATTCCGTAACTTACAATCATCTAATAATCTAAAAATTATTTCAAAACCGCTGTGGTTCTACACTTAATTTCAATTAATCTAATAATTGTAAAATTACATTAAATTATGCTTTTATTTTTTTTATTGTTGTAAAACATAATAAAATTAGAAATAATAATAATAAATTCATAATATTCAATAAAAATATTTTTATATTTTAATAATTAATGTATTTATGATAATATAATAAATAAACTCACGAAGCGGTTGAAGCAACAATTCTGAAGAGACATTATCAATATTGTTATCACCTTTATCGAACTCACTCTTCTTTATCTTCATAAACGTACATCTGCCAATCTATGTCCGAGGCAGAGTAAGATTCTATTAAGTTCTGGTGGGTCGTAACATTTGGAGATGAATTCGTAAATTCGAGATCTATTTGTCGAATGAGACCTTATAGAGATGAACCTTCTATGTCGTCTGAACATTATCACATTAAGAATTTTATGCACAAAAAAATTCTCTTACTTTTTTTACTAAAAGAATGTAATAGAACCACTGGAAAATGTGAATGAAAGTGATTTATTTAAACAAACTTTCATTTTTATTGACAAATTTAAATAAATATTAAATTTTATTTAATTATATTATTATTTAATTTCATTTGAAACAACTTTATGTGATTATGAGGAATTAGTTAAAATTTTCACTTCGCCAAAAATTTATGAACCGTTCAAGTATTTATAGATCACTGGATTTTTTCCATTTCGAACTGTAGCCTCTTATAAAACTTTAAAGGGTATTTTTGAGGCTTTAGTGGTATTTTGAAAATTGTGGATACCTCTAAGTATATGCATTCATTTGGGTTCCATTGCGAAGGAAAAAGGAACTGCAGGTGCATAATTATTTATAACGGCCTAAATTGCGGTCCTCTAAATCCTGAAAAAGGTCAGTATTCCTAAGCTCACGGATAATACGTCTATCTCATGATTGTGGCTTTCTATCTAGATCTACATGAATGGCCTTCCACAATCTGCCTAGAAGGGCGTTAAAAGATGGCATGGGAGGTAGATGTTTGTTTTTATCCCACCTTCAACCGCATCGGGTTGATTATTGCAAGACGATCTTGGCACATCGAAACGAGATCTTTGGAACTTGTGATGGTACATATTCTGAAACCAATAAATATTAATGTCGTCATAATTACTTTCGAGGTTTTTAAATATGATAATTACTATTATATATAAATTATCAAAGTAAAATAAAAATTATCAGAGTTGTTGCTGTCGTTCTTTGTTATTTTTATACCTCTGTTGTGTTTATGTACACATCTGGCAGGTATTTCCCCAGAGTGGTACGATATCAGTTTAAAGTCTTTAATTTATATTTTTTATAAATGTACACCATTGAATATATTATCAAGATTATCAACCCGAAAACTCCTACACTGTATAGGGCTCTAAGGTTATGAATGTAGGCTTTCTATTGTATGCTTGCCTTTTTAAGATCGTTGCCTTTTTAACAAATTTGAAAATCCAGAATGAGAAAATTTTTGTCAAAAAATTGTTTTATTACTTTGACGAATTGTCATGAAAAATTTCTTTCTACACACACAAACACTCCAATCACATTCACGTAGAAATGCATCAATTACAGTTTACACACATACAATCATATTCATATTTACATAACCAAACACACATTCACATTATACACACACATATCAAACTGTCGATTGGTTCATTTAAATGAACAAAGACAACTTACATACATTTACCAACCTTATTATTTATATATGCATTTTACCAACACTTGTTCCCAAATCTACATGTTCCTTTTTAGAAGTATAAACACTCCTTTCGTTTAATTTTGTCCGCGTTATCACCGCTTTCCGTTAGAAAAATTTTGTTTTTTGTGGTGAATCCAGACCGAATAAGCTTTCGTATGCTGTTCTCCTGTAGTCTGCTTCTTCTTCTAGTCATACTGCCAGCGATGCAACTCCAGAATCTCTTTTTGAAGATTGTGCTACGCAGTTGCGACGATCCATCGCCACAGTCATGCGTATTTGCCTCAGGGTACTGGGAAAAAGAAAAATTATTGCCCCCTCATTGTGTGAACCCGATCCTAGAGACGACCGCATCCTTTAATAACCATCCGTTTCCAGATCATGCAGTTCTGATCCGTAGAGACAGGGACTCGTGAACTCTAGTGTTAGCATATTTCATTATAATATTCTAGCATGCGCTAATTTTTTTCCAATAGAATCATTAAAATTAAACGTTAAATTCTTCATTAATTCTAATCTCTATTTACAAATTGAGCAAAATAGATCCTAAAACGAAAAATTTATTTTTAAGAAAACAAATTCACCATTTTTTTTAAAACAAATTTTTAACATAACTTCTATGATTTAAACAAATGCTCACTTTGAATTATACTTTTAATTTTTATCTTATTTTAATTTGCTAATAATTACTTTTAATCCAACAATTAATATTTTTACATTCAATTTACAAACGAAATTCTTCCTTTAAAAAATTTTATACAGTTAAAAAATTTTTTAAAAATGTTTATACAAATTCTCACAATAAATAAAGTAAATTTATAATAACTGAATTCAAATAACTGAATATTTTGAACGCCATTTTAAAGTCACAATAGATCACCCGACGGCTCTTCTCATCAAAATATTATCTTTCATTCTCAAATTCACCCTTCGTCTCCTTATTCTTTCTAACTATCTCTTTCGATTTCCAGTCCGATACTCCTCCAGTCCCTGCGACGCTACTGTAACCTGACATACACCCTCAACGGAATCAAAATTAGACAGAAAAATGAACAAGAAAAGGGCGATTAAAACTGACATACCCATTCGATTCTTGAACATCTAGTACATTAACCATATTTAACACAATATCTAAAATGTAAAACCACGTTTCATTACAAGGAAACGGATTACATATAAAATCAAGCAGCTTTCTAAGTTTGGTATTTTTCAGTTTTCATAAAAGAATTTTAACTGCTAGGAAAACCTTAACCTAAGGTTCACTATATAATGTATTCAATTTCGGTTCTGCCGAATATAATGCATGGAAGTTTATATGTCAATAATTAATATTCTCATTTTTTATTTATTATAATGTGACAACGGATTTCTTTTTTATTGTTTAAAATTTGCCTAAAATTAGCAGACATTTGTTGATATTGACCTAATATGGAAAAACCGGTTAACCTTTAGATAAACCTTTTATACATTATTTTATTGGTACTTTTTTTCAAACTAAAATTATTTATAATTTTCATAATTTTATTTATAATAAATAACAAAACAGACACATTTAAAATAACCCGAAAAACACTATATATATTTAGATCGTTCATTTATAAAAAAATTGTCAACAATAATTCAGGTCGTTCAAATTTTAACATCGTAAATTAATTCAATTCAAATCAATTAAATATCATGACACACCCTGGGAACCTGCCATAGACCCAGCAAACTGGAATAATATCCAAAACTTGCAAAACATCACAATGCAAACGACTGACACTGAGGAACCTGATCCAATTTCCAGTGAATCAATCACAAACCGAAAAACCAAAAAGAAAAAGAAAAAGAAGGCACTACTTAACACCACGTAGTCAATACATTTCCTAGTTATTTCTTGCGAGAAGAAATAACTCTTCGTCGTAGCGAAACGAAGGCAGAGGCGCAAACCATTAGCTGGTCATCCAGATATCTTCGGATTTCTGGCATTCAGATTTCTGCCATAAACTCGAATATTGAAAATTAAATTTAACTATCTGATTTATTGTTTGTTTTGATCTTCTGAATGATTAATCTTCTGAATCATTATGATCATTGAAACTTCTATACTTCAAAGCTTCCGCATCCATAAAATTGCCTTAGGTATTTGAAGTAACCAAAATACCAGAAAATTTCCAAGAGATATTGGTGATTACTGTTCCGGTGTACAAGAGGGTATCAATCGAAATAAAAGAATACGAAGCTCGTTTGCGAGAGACTTTTCAGAAGAAAAGTACATTAATGGAAGATTTTGAAGAGACTCTAACTTCGAAAGTTCGGAAGAATCAGCTGAGGAGTATTTTACAGAGGCAAGGAAGCTAGGTGTAAACCTAGCAAAACATAAATAATTGATAAGAAATTGAAAGATGTTTTCTGATTCACGAGTCGAGAAATAGTGATATAAAGGAGATCAAATTTAGAGAAAAGAAGTAAGAGAGTTGAAGAACGTCGTTAAGAAAGAAAAAATACTAATATAGGCCAATGTAATGATGTTTTCTTTCATAATGGCTCCTTACATTGATGCATTAGGAGCCAACAGTGTTTCTTCTTTATTGCTGACGGGGCTGGTCACGATTTTAGAAGTTATCTGTTTAATTAATCCAGGACGTTTTTGAAACGCTCGACGATCGAATTTTAATTATAATAAAGGGCTCTTTGTTTGATCCTCATTCCATTGATCTTAACCTGAAGATTTGATTTGTTGTTGACTAAATGTATTTTTCGATAGTTGGCCTGTGTACTGACATTGAATTTCTTTTATAGTCCATATTCGGCCACCATTTACTATAAATGTTTCATCAGAACCTCGTTTTTTTCTTTTATTTTTGTAGCTCCTGCATCAATTCCTCGTTCTGATCCTGTCCTTCATTTTCATTTATTAATTTCTCCATATTCTTGCTAAACGAACTAGATTATGACGATTAATATTAAAAACAGTAAACAAGAACTGAGTTTGATGGAAGTTGGACGAATCGAGTCTTTTTTTACATAACATTGTCTTATGATATTATCAGGATTTCACTGGAGTTTTTACTCTGTTCAACTACCTGCTCGTTAACAGTTTCAGCAGGTAGTATAAGTAACTGCCGTTATCAATCGACTCACGGGCGTCCATAATTATTTTTATAAAAACGATATTAACAACCTTTTAGAAAATATCATCTTTTCTTCAGGGCTACGCCGTTGAAAGTCAAAATTCTCGGAATGCTCTATGAGCACCTGCTGTTACCTATTAAAAGATCAGCACATATAATTGTTCTGCATATCAAATCTTACTAAATCCACAAGAATACAAATACAATAAATTACCCAAAATAAATAAACTTTGTTTTAAAAATAATTTATTCACTCAAATTTTGCTGTATCGAATTCACTTTTATACTAAAATCTAATAAAACCAAAAACAAAATAAAAAACAAACCTCACCCAATTGAGACCATTGTGGTGGTGCAAGAGCGGGCGCAGCGTGGTGGCTGCGGCGTGTTGGTATTGGGGGATGATCTGCGGGACGCAGGGGGCTTAAATTCATAATCTCACCGGGGAGGAAGCTCAGACTCGCAATCCGCGACACTGTCGAGATGAACACGGACGCCCATTTATTATCATTCCTCTGCTGATCAGGAGGAACACCTTCTTTCTCCTGGATCTTGGCCTTGATGTCGTCCATTGAGTCGTTTTGTTGAACCTCCAAAGTAATGGTTTTTTCCTGAAATCGTCCGGATGAATATTTGTATCTTTTGAAGATGTTTCATTGCTGGGTTGGCAATTTCGCACCTAATAATTTCACACAATCATTCAAATTTTCATCAAATAATGAACCCCGAGTGACGGATCCAAACCGAGTGCTGGGCCCGATTTTTAAACGGCAGGATCTATCACTCAAGACTCAACAATCCTTCAAAACAAACACAATGATCACAATCAGAAACAAACAACACATTCGATGAAAATTCTATCATATCCCCCCAGCAATTATGTTGTCGATTTCTAACTTGTGTATGGTTATTTAATCCTTCAAAAAATTTTGTTTCTATTATTTATTTTATAAAAGATTTCATGCAAACATACATTCATCATTCCATCAGACATGCTCGCATATTCTACCATCAGGGGGATGAATGCTCGAGACTCAAAAAACTTAAGCCCACAACACCAGAGCGCCGCAACCATGCTCTGCTACCAGATATTTTAAAAATACGATATTTTAAAAACAATTTATATTTTTTTAATTATGTTCCACCACTTCAAAAAAATTCAAAAAAATTGTTGAACGTAAATGAGTAAAATAGACATTTTCCGAAAAAAATACAATGGACACTTCAAAATTGCGGTATAAAACTATTTTATTTTACCTTTGTTATTTAAATTTGACTTTACATGTGAGATTCATATAAATATTATATTTTGTCTATTCCTTCTAAGAAGTAAGAGCTTTACTATAAAAAATAAATAAAATACTCAAAAACCGTTTGAGATAATTAGTTAATAACTTGACTGAATTATCTTTTTTTATGTTCCCATAAAAGTCGAAAAACCCGTTATGGTCTCTTTAGACCCAATTATACAGAGTTGATACCAATATTAAAAAGCAGCACACTAAGAGGGCAATCATGCCTATCTCGAACACATGGGAACAGGATCCTTACGAGTTTTGCTACATTTAAATGAAGATGATCAACTATTGTATAGTTTGGAGATGAGCTTCAAATGGACGTAAATGCACCTATTATGTGATATAATGTTTCATCAAACAGTTTAAAAGGATCTTGTTTTTTTGCTATAACGAGGATTCTAAGCCAATGTAATAAAACCGAATCTAACGGAGGAGATGTTTATAAAATATTTAGTCCTAAATTTCTTTCTAAAACCGGAATATATTTGCCGATCTTTTGAATGTTTCCTTTATTTCTTTTCTGGATACTGGCAAATATGACACAACCGATGTGAGACTCTTTAATCATAAGCCGCTCAGGCGTACCTTTATATCCATATTTGATTTATAACAAGAGAAGGCTCTTGACAATTCCTTTGACAACAGGCAGTTGATTTATATTGCGTTTTCTTTAATGCTCATTTTTATTAGTGAAATGCTGTATTATTATCGTCTATCATTCTCGTTTATTATTTTTTTTAATTTATTTTTAATTTATTTTTTTACTCATTAATGCTTTATTGGATCAAAAGTTCAATTATAAACTTTCGTTCGGTTCCTGGGTTAACACTCAATTAGTTTGATTTTCACTGTAATAATTATTTAAAGGTAATGCGCGTCCTGTAGCGTTTATGATTTTGTATTCGACACTCGTGACTATGATTTTTAAATAAATTGTGGACTTTATAAAAATAAATAATAAATGAAAAAATTTAAGCAAAATTATAATTAAAATAAACAACCACAACGCAATAGATTTTAATTTTGATTGGTCAGCTAATCGACATTATTTATTTATTTTTTCTACAATGAATGAAAATAATTCCAAGAAAATCACGTTTAATAATATCAAATCGAAATCTCACGAGTAAAACCGACATCTATTTTTATTTCAAATTACCAAATTTTTTAAATTCAATGATTTGAAAATTCTATCGTTTCATTTTTTTACAGAACTATGATCGATTTAAACTATCGTCATTTATTTTTTTTGAATGCGCCAATTAAAAAGCGAATTTCATTAGTGAAATCATTTTCAATAAAGAAAAAAAAAACAAAGCGTTCAAATTTAAATATCGATCTTAACATATGTAAAATTTATCTACTAAATGAAAATCATAATCAAATAGAAATTGATTTATTGAAAGAAGTTAACGAACTATAAACAGCAACTTTTTGATCATCAAGATTGTATATATACAATATATATATATATATATATATATATATATATATA
>MQRK01246266.1:27041-45274 GCA_001938485.1 Girardia tigrina
TTAAATTTCTGAAATCTTATTTTATCATATCTATAACAATATTTTACGGAATTTAATTGTTTGTTTAATAAATTGATAAAATACAAAAATTTTATATTTTATGAACGTTCCCAACACTGCTTATATAAATAACAATGTTACGCTCAGTAGCAATAATAAATCTTATTATTGCTAAAAATAAAAAAATATACTGTCAGCAAGCACATAAACAATAAGCAAATAATAAACAATTTATTTACATTTTCAAAACAATAAAATAATTTCATATACATTCCCCAACAATTATTATATAAATTCTGAATCACATACCTTTTAGTACAATTTAGTGAATCAAGTGTATTCCAGATTTTACTTTCAAATTCCACTAAATTTATATGTTGGTTAAAACTGTAAACTTCTTCACTTAATGTGGTCCACATAAATTCCATGATATTCAAATCTGGTGATTTTAGAGGGAGGATTATTAGTGAAACACCTTCCTTATTGAATTATTCAAAGCGTTTAGAAATATGGGGTGTTGCATTATCCTGTTGTAGATGAATTTTTTTAAAATTTAATCTCATAGTAGAAGTATTTAATTTTTTAATAAATCATCATAGTTTCCTTCATTGTTTGTCGCAAATTTTTTGTGATGATCAATCCGTTTGACATTACTAATCCAAAAACTATAAGACCTCTTCGGGAAGGTCGTCTTCTGCGATAAATATTTTTAGAACAATATGAGCAGGTATGCCTAAACTTTTGAACTCTTGATTTGGGGGTCTACTGTAAATATATCCTTTGTTTCCTAACCATTATTATATTTATTATCTAAATAATTTTACTTTTATATCTTATTACTTATACCTTATTAGTTGTTAGTCTATTATATGGTTATTTTATGTACCTCTATTAAATACACAAATCATTATTATTTAATATATATCTAATTAGATTTTGCACTTATTATTTGCATATTATATATCATAACTATTATTTTTATTATTTATTAATTATTGTTATTTAATATTTATTTATTATTTACTATTATTTTTATCCATAAAATTATCTGCATAGGTCATATTGTAGTCATGAAGATAATATTTTTAAATTAAAAAATATTTAAATTTAAAAATTTCTCAATGATTCGATCATTAATTTATGATTATTTTTTTGGCATAATTATTACAATCAAGAATTAATGATTTCCGGTGAAACTCCATGGTCTACAAATTATCAAGACTGGAGATTTATCATAACTGTCATATATTCATTTCTAACGAATTATAATAACTATCCGATTTTTGTAACTGACATTTCAACAAAATCCAAATAAATCCAAAAGGGTTTTAGCTTTCCGAAACCGTACAATATTATATCCATAAATTATTCTGAAGTGTTGATAAACGATATTAATTGACAATTTTGTCCTACGAACGTTATTTTTTAATTGAGTGTTATACCAAGTAATTTATTTATTTTGTTTATTTTCTACACGACCTATTCTTCCTGTTTCTCGTGATTATTGTTCTTGTATTTTTATTATTTAAGTTGAAATTATAATTAATTATATAGTTTAATATTATAGTTACGATATTTATTTATTTTTTACGCTAAAAGCGTGCTCAGGGACTTTAAAAATTAACTAAATCCTTTAGCACACTTTTACAATAATAAATTAGAAAAAAAATGAGAATATAAATCGGACTTGTTCAACCGATCAATGATGGAAGAATTCTCTCATCTAAGTATAACTTATGAAAAATTAACCGTGATTCTTTCTGACATTAATAATTTAAAAAACACCACAAAAGAATTCATGATCCGAACCATTCCTGAAACAGATTCTGACGCTGTCTGTCTGTGATATCTGTCTTTGCTATTTCTGCAGCGGATTTCTTGTATAAACCCTCCTCAATAAGATTGAATTTAAGACTCCTCCATCAAAGCCGCCATGATGCAACTGAGCAGCTGTGTTAACTATGTACTGAGCTGACCTTTTGTAGAAAACAGATAAAAGTAAATGAATATTACTTTTAGTTGAATTGGAAGACAAACTGATTATTTTTTTCATTAAATCGTTTTATTCGCCCAGTTGGGTGCAATTTTTATTTCGCAGATTTATCAATAGTATTTGCATCAAAAAAATGCATTTTTTGCACTCAAAAACAATATTAAATAAAAATTTTCTATTACTTATGACTTATATTGTTTTATGACTGCCTTTGTTTTCTGGAGTTGTGATGAATTCTGTTTTTTTGTTTGCGCATTTTTGGGTGATGTTTGTGGGTGTTAATTTGACTTTTTTCCCTCAGCATTTTTTAGGTTTGCAAGGGATGCCTCGGCGGTATGTGGGGAGTGGTGATGAGTTTTTATTTTGGAAAAAGGTTTCAAGGATTGGGTCTGTTGTTTCATTGGTTGGGGTGCTACATGTAACACTTTAAAGATTCAATTTATTGCAGAAAAGAAATGCGATCGAATTTCTCATTTGTCTTTGAAATAAACAAAGTGTTCATTTAAATTAATGAAATTTTATATTGTAGATGATAAAGTATTTTACAATTTTATAACGGAATAAAAGTGTAACAACTTTACACTGAATGGCACTTACTGTGGAAAAGCAAAATCTTTGTTGAGAAATACAGATGTGGTTAGTTAGTGACTGAATAAACAAATAGTGAATACTACATAAAAATCATTGTTTATTGATTTGTTTATTGTATTACACTAACTTTTTACAATTTATCAATTGTTTACATTTGGCAGACTATATAGTAGCATAGAATAAGGATCAATTTTATGTTACACATGAATAGATAAATGCTACAGCTTATGAAAATCTTATAACATTATAAATATCTATATAATTGGTACTCCATGTATTAGTTTGACTCCATAAATGAAGTATGATTGTGAAACATGTCACAAACATGTAAAATGAGACTTTCTAACAAGATGACACTACATTTTATTGATGTAATTAGATATTTTATGAGGAGTTAGTTAAAATTTTCACTTCGCCAAAATGATTTATTAATTTTCTTAAGTTTGAAAAAATATATTTAAAAAGATATATACAGTCGACTCCGGATAACTCGATATGCTTCGGACTTTCGAAACTTATCGAGCTCAGCGAATATCGAGATAAGCGAACACTAACATATTTCCCTTTCCTAATATCCATGTGTTGAGAAAAATCATTAATTCTTCTGAACAGGCATGATATACTACAGAATGTATATATATATACATTGGTTAATGTGTACAGTAATAAGTGTTAAAAAGCAATAATAAACAAATAACAATTTATACTAGTTTTCAACAACAAATCATAAAAGTATAAATACAACAATAACGATAAAAAAATTAGTCCTTTATTTAATTAATTCACTGCACATTTTTAATGAGCAGCTCAGAAATTATAAGTACTGAGTAAGTAATCTTTGCTTCACTCTAGCAGAGGCTGATTCCTCGACAAAGTTTAGAAGTCTGCGAGCCATGTTCACTTGATCTGTAGTTTTATCACCCGACTGGAGAACGAATCTATGAAGTTTTCTGGCTGCCAGCCGCGCTTCTTTTAACGATACATTGGGATCTATGTCATCCTCATTGATGTTGCTTCCATCATCACTAACTGATCGCAGTAACTTCTGATGCTTAGCAACTTGCTTCAGTATATCTCGATCAGTGATTTCCCGTATTACCTGGACGTCATCATCAACAGAGAGGAACTGCTCAGCACCTACGTTTCCAGAAATGCTTAATAGATTACGCAGTCTAGTAAAAATGTTGTCGAAGTCATTATTGTATTCGTAAGGTTCAGAATCACGTTCCTCTATCAGTGAAGCCAGCTTCACGAAAACAGTTGGTGATGGTACTCGATTTCAACAAGTCCCATAGTTGTATTATTGTAGTATTATTATTGTATGCAGTAGGTTGAAACAGAAGTCAATAATCTCATCATGTGATCTGAGGCGCTTTAAAGCAAGTTTTCTACGTAAATGTGCTTAACGTTCTTGATATAATGCCGCAGTCCATAGGTTGAGTGCGAGCTGTTGTATTTGAAGTGTTGGACGTGAAGATCGATGTGTTTCAAATCCCAGATGTGAGGGTGGGCGGGAAAATTGTCAACGATTAGAGTTACTTATCAAGTTACTTGTCTTGTCAAGATGTTGTCCCATAGTTTAAGCCATTCTCGGAACATTGTGCCAGTCATCCAGGATTTAGAATTAGCCAAGTACCTGACTGGCAAATGGTGAACGTTGCGAAAGCAGCGAGGATTGCTAAATTTACCATTGACAAGAAGTGGAAGTTTCTCCCTTTCATTGATGCGCCTACAAGTGTGGTCACTCGCTCCTTGAATTTTTTTCCTTTGTGAATCTTTTTTTTTGAAAGCGAGTGTCTGATCTGGTTGAAGTTTCCAGAATAAGGCGCTTTTATCTATATTGTAAATGTCTTCAGCAACGGTCACGGTTACCATAGCAACGGCAGCAACCGTTCCGGTTCACTTGGTGACGGTAACCAAGGTCACGGTTACCATAGTAACGGTAACCAAGGGACGTTTTTCATTAGCAACGGATACAGTGATCCAAGGCGGTTGTAACCATGGTAACGGTTCCCGTATCCATAGCTACCGTGACCCCGTAACTAAGGACCGTAGAAAAAAGTGCTAATCGATCACTGCACAGTTCTCAGAGGTGCTAAGGAATATTTTGAAAGTGCTAATCGATAGTGCACATTTTGCCACACATTTCTAATGTACTAGCACAGTGCTTTTTAAGTTTCACATGTGTAAAATTGTAAAAATCAATACATAAGATTTTTTAAAAGTACCAGTGTCATAAATCGATATCATATGCTTGGTGCACATTTTCATTCTCTATTTGAATATGCAATTCAAATTTTCATATATTGATTACTTTTCTCTATAATTAGTATAATGTGCAAATTTGCACATATTGCACATATTGATTTTAAAGGTATAAGGAAGCAGAATATCAAAAAAGTGCTCATGCACTTGAATAGTAACCCACATACGTACATTCAGATTCCAAGTCAACATTTTCGAAAAAGTGCTGATAAATCGATTTTTTTGAACATTTCTGAAATTCTCAAAAAAGTGCTCAAAAATTGATTTTTTCGTATATATCTGAAACCTATATGATATATGTGTATTGTTTTACCATCATACAATACTTCATGAATCGTCTAATGTACTTAGTGATCAATCACAAGTTCCATGGTTACCGTAACCAAGATACATAACATTTTATTTTACATGTAAAATCTACATGTAAAAACTCCTGTTGTACTTCAAACATTCATCAACACTATACAAAACATCTATATAATCATCTAATGTTCACAAGTATAATCACAAGTATCATGGTTACCGTAACCATGATACATAACATTTTAATATTATATATATATATATATATATATTATACTATGTTATATTATATTATATATTATGTTATATTATATATTATATATTATATATTATATTATACTATATTATATATTATATTATTATTACATTATTATGTATATTATATATACACCTTAGAAACCATCAATGTTATCTTAAAAACCATGAAAAACACCTTAAATCATGAAAAATACCTTAAAAATCATCGAAAACATGTAAAAACCATCAAAATTACACAAAAAAGTGCAAAAAATCAATTTTACACCTGTGCTAATCAATAATACACATGTGTTAATCAATACTACACTAAGCCTAGGCTGCCTAAGCTGCATATGTGCAGCCTAGGCAGCCTAGGCAGCCTGATTAAGCTTAGTACAAGTGTACAGAATCAATAAGTTCACATGTGCTCATAGTGTAATGTATTCATGTTTTAATATAATATAGTTTTAAAGTGGTATTTCTATACTCATATGGTTTTAAATAGCGGAGCAAGCAAAATTTTGAAAATCTGTTTCAACACATGTATAGTAACTCATATATGAGCAGTCAGAATATGATCTTAGATTTTTGGAAAAAATCAATACGTAGTGCTTTTTCGAACATATGGACATTATGTGTGCAAATATTATATAATAGAAATGTATTATATTATGATATTATTCTATGTTATCAACCAATATCGTATCAACCATTCAAAACATGACCGTATCCTAGAATATATCGTCATACATCCATCATGTTAATATATTACATTTATCATGTCAACATATTGCATTCATCATGTCAATGTATTACATTCATCTTGTCAACATATTGCATCAATCATGTTAATGTATTGCATTTATCATGTCAACATATTACATTCATCATGTCAATGTATTGCATTCATCATGTCAACATATTGCTTTCATCATGTCAACATATTGCATTCATCATGTCAACATATTGCATCCATCATATCAACATATTGCATCCATCATATCAATACATAACTGAACATGTAAAAAATACAGAAAAATACCGAATAATATATAAAATTCTAAAAGAACTACCTTATAAATCATTATCATCATGTTATCAACCATAAAATTTGATATATGTGTGTTGTTTAAGTATAATCACACGTACCATGGTTACCATAACCATGATAAATAACATTTTAATACTATATATATATATATATATATTATATATTATTATATTATATCATATATTATTATATTATACTATATTATATTATGTATTATACATATTATACTATATTATATTATTATATATATATACATATATATTATGTGTATTATATATACACACTAGAAACCATCATTGTTATCTTAAAAACCATGAAAGACACCGTAAAAATCATGGAAAACATATAAAATGCACCAAAATTACACAAAAAAGTTCTCAAAAATGGATTTTTTTTGTGTATATATATATATATATATATATATATATATATAAAACCTCTATACTATATACAAAAAAAAAGAAAATCCGATGAGACGGATTTGAACCGCCGACCTAAGGATCACTGCAAACACTACAGTCCTCCGTTCTACCAACTGAGCTATCATCGGTAATGATTACATTGATCACTTTTATCATATATATATTCTATTTCAAATTACAGTTTATATTATGATTATAATTATGATTATGATTATGATTATAATTACAAAGATCTATAAATAAAAGTAAAAGTAAAAAAGTTATAAACTCTTAATAAAAGTAAAAGTAAAAGAAAGATAATAAAAAGTTATAACTTTTAACTGTTATTATAATTATTAAATTATCAAATTTTGAATTTACAAAAATCCATTAAGAAATCATTATCCCTATGGGATAAAGACATTAATTAAAAAAAGAAATGATAATCGTGATTATTATTTGGTTTACTTTGCAATATTAAACTCGACCTATTTTGAGATATATATTTGTTTGAGCCTTGTGATGCTTTATCCTTTACTGTGATACATTTAATGAAAAAAGAAGCTAGAATTTGTGGTTTACTGTCCTATCCTCACAAATTTGAGAGAAATCAAAAGGTTGTAAATCCTATTATAAAAAAAACTGTGATTCAATAAATAAAAAAAAGAAAATTAAAATTGTGCTTTTCTATCCTATCCTAACTAATTCAAAAGAAATTTAAAGGTTGTAAATCCTATTGTTAAAAATAACTGTAAAGTATTTTTTATATATTGTAATTATCTGATTACTGTGTATAGTTTATAATTTGCTGAGGTTAATTTAATATACATTGGGTATAATATCAGCTATTCATTTTTGGTTTCATTATATTACAAATAATTCAGAGAAAATATCCTTTAATTAACCTTAATTTTAGTGAGTTTGTCAGAATATAGTTTCTTATTCCGTAATTATTTTTATTAATATGGTTCTGAGGAATATTCTTTGAATTTAATTAAATCATATAGTGAAACTTTGATTATTCAATATCAAAGACTTTTCCTCTTGAACTATAACAGTAGCAATCGATGTATTTTATAATTAAATTTTTAAATAAGAATTTTAAAATAAATAATAAATGGATTAAGATTTATTATATATTTAAGAAATAATTCTTTAAAAATAAAATGCTTGTGTTAAATTAAAATTTAATAGCTTTATGATAAAATCTTATAAATAAATTTTAATTGTAATTTCAAAATATTTTTTTTAATTGTTGGGATTTGGCGAAATCATAAATTTTTGAATATTTGAAAATTAAAAATATTTAAAATCAGTTATATCAAAATATCAAAATCAGTTATAATTTTTAAAAATAAAAATTAATTAAAATTTTTATGGAAAATGATTTTTAGAAGTTAGTAAAAATATTAAGTATAATTTTATATTGGGCTGAAATGAAGATTATTTTTTTTTCAACTAATGTTCGAAGGTTAGTTCGTTTTAAGTTAGTTATGTAATTCGAAAAAAATGGCAATTCATTATTTTCATATTTGTCGATAAATAAAAAAATAAATTACAATATATAATGTATTAAATAATAATAATGTATTGAAGAACAATATTTCATTCTAAATTTATTTTTACAATAAAATTTATTAAAATATAATTTAATAGTATTTTCGTAAATTACGCACATTTCTATCATCCTAATGGATTTTAATCGCTTTGATATTCGTAAATTAATTTAATATTGCTGGAAAAGGGATTTAACACCGTCACAGATGACTGACGAATTAACACGGCCCTTGGAGTTGGATCAGTCTCAAATAGAACATGTGAAAGGCGGATTTCCAATTTTCGTGAAAACGACTTTAACACAGACGATCAAGTCCGCGAAGGGCGGCCCTCTCTTGACATAGACGAGAGGATAATCGAGTTTCTAACTGAAGATAAGCGTGCAACACGAGGAACATTGCAGAGAGAATTGATCAGGATAATACCACGGTGTGCCGGCACTTGAATGCAATGTAATACCGATATCTGGAAAATTGCTGGGTGCCACACGCTCTGACGCAAAAGACCAAGGATAATCGCAAAAGAATTTGTCAACAGCTATTGGATAGTTATCACCGGAATGATTTCCTGTCCAAAATCATCTCCATTGAGGAAACCACAATGTTCATTATCTCCACGATAATGCTCGTCCGCATACGGCTGCTAAGACCAAGGATAAGCTGAATGGGCTTGGATTCACCGTACTACCACATCCACCATACTCCTCCGATCTCTCACCATCTGACTACTATCTATTCTCTCCAATGAAATGTGCACTTAGAGGAAAGAATTATGCCGGTGTCAACGATATCAACGAAGATCTTCTACATTGGTTTGACAAGAAACCGCGTGATTTTTTTTCCAAAATGGGATACGCAGCCTCCCTGAACGTTGGCTGAGATGTATTGAGCACAATGGCGACTATTTTTCGCATTTGCATGACGTGGACGATTGATAAAATATTTTATATTTTATTGTATTTTGGTGTTTTCTTTTGCGACAACCCTATATATATATATATATATATATATATATGAATAATATTTATAAATATAAGATTTTTATACAATTTAATCTTTGTCGTACCCAATGGATATTTAGTCTTATTCATAAAATTATTTAATGAAAAATCAAATAAGAGAAAAAAATACTACACTGCCATAAGGAAACGAAACAGAAGACAATGTTCGGAAACATCGAAATGTTAAATGCTTCGGAAGCATCTCAGGTTAATGACGTCACAAAACATTCAACACAGTTATCGGATGCAGCAGTGAGGATATCGAAACTCTTAAATAAAAACTTATCAACTTATGAACTCACTCTTTAACAAAATTAAATATTTTAAAGTGTAAGATGCTTTTTTGAAGTAAATAAAGTCCATATGAAGTATTATCGAACTGATGCGAAAACACTTCGAAAATATTAAGGATTTCGTAAGATTTTTATTATCGTTACGAGTTAGGTCAGAGACATTTAGTTATTGAAATTGAATTTAATTGACTCTAAATTACTGTCATGAAAATAGTTCAAATGTTCAAAAAGGAATGTGATAATAATGTTGTTTAATAATGCTGCAGTTTAATATTTTAATACATTATTTTAAATTTATTGATTTATATCAATTCCTTAAAATAATAATAAATATTTTATAAAGCATATTTTATATTAAGTTCAAAATTCTCAACAATAATTTCAAACTTCTTCTAGAACATATTGTTAGAAATCTGCTGTTTTTCTAAAAAGTTTAACTTAAATATGAATAAAGATTTTTCGTCGAACGTGAAAAAGATTTTTTTAGATTATAAGTCTGATTTTATCTGATGTTATTGGAGACAATTTATCGATAATAGCCAGTGGTCCAACGGTTCTTGAAAGTCATTATTCAATGGGTCCACTTGACATAATTTCCAAATATGATTTAATGAACGAGGTAACTTATTAAATTCAATGATTTAAATATAAAGAAATGTAAGATCCCATTTAGAATTCTCGATTTTTTAAACTCAGAAAGAAATGAAACTGATTCTGATTTATTCAAAAACAGAGTTTTCAATTTTATTGTTGGTAATAACAAAATTGCACTTAAATCCATGTCGATTGAAGTTGAAAAACACGATTATGCATCTTTAATTATTTCATCTGAGATTGATGGAGATTGTGAATTAAGAAGTCAACAACTTATTCAGTTTTTAGAAAATATTTTTCAGTATTTAAAATGTCAATCTGAAGGTATTTTTTGTCCTATATATTATAAATATAAGATTCATGTACTTTTAAAACAAATAAGAAATAAGAAAAAAATTTAAATATATTTGTAACTATATATATTTAAATAAAATTCAGTCAAATTGTATTGATGAGATTTCAGATTGTTTTGAGTTTGATTGGAAGGCTAAAATTGAGTTGATTGCATTGAATGTGAGAAGTTTCCTCTTAAAGATTAGCTTTTGGTTGGCTTGTTAGTTGTCATCTTTAACATATGTCTCCTTTACCTTGTAAAGTACGGAACGATAGAGAAAACATATCGTTTTCTTAAATGGCAATTGATAGCTGCCAATGGTTGGTTTGCGAGAATGGAATTGATTGAGTTTAGTGCATTTTGTTTAATTTTTAGGAAAAGTAAAATAAAATTATTTTAATCCAATAATTTATTGGATAAATTTTATTTATTTTAGGCACGTTTCCATATAGTGTACTATCTAGTGCATTTTGTGACCTAATGATGAGATTATTATTATCTCGAAATGCGTCGTCTTATTTTTATCCCTATTATACAGATTTATTTTACAATGTTATATATATATATATATATATATATATATATATATATATATATTTATTTATACTGCCAAATTTGTGTATTTGCGGAATTAATGAATTAGGCAACCAATTTTTTAAAATATTTTGTGATTCAATTATGAAATTAATATTAAAATAATATCGATTTAATATGAAGAAAATCAATTTAATATGAAAAAAAGTTTTAAGCTAAATTGCAAACCGATTTATTTTTATCACCAAGGACGTTGTAATAACTGAATAAAAATTTTACATTGGACCGCAAATCCATCAAACTAATCCGATCTCGAATATTCAGGAAATCATTCCAAAATTAAATCAAGAGTCGAGGGAAATTAGGATATATATTTCGAATGTTTTGGGATTAATCTCTAAAAGAAATAGCTTTATGAAAAACAATCAAATAATGAATTTATCCGATAAAAAGCTGAAAATCCAAGTTATTGTTCAAACCAAAATCAAATCATCAAGTTGGATTGAAAAATTCACTGAAAAACTGTTTTTGATTTCCATAGAAATATTGAATTATTAAAAAAATGTGAATCTTTGAACTGTTTCGATATATTGTAAAAAAATTTTTGAGTGTTAATATTTTGTCATTAAAAAAATTAATCGGTAAAACAAAATGAATTAAAAAATTTTGGAATTTTAGTTGAAATAATTGTAAAAAATTATTTTTAGTGTAAATTAAAAATTATTTATAAAAAATTTAATTCGATTTTTTTCAGTTGAAATGAGACACTTTTTCATTTGAAATGCGACACTTTTGCATTTGAAATGCGACATAATAAAAATTATAAAACGTTTTCATTTAATTAAAATATGTCATTTTCAATAAATTTACATAAAATCGGTATGTTTATACATTTTTTTAAAATTTCAAACTCCATTTTTTCAATATGACGGGATGAACAAACCTGACAAATAACGTTCGTGAACGAATTATCTTTGTTTGAAGGTGGTATGCAGGCAGTTGCAATCGCCACCAAATTTAACGTCCACAAAGCCACTGTGTACCGTATCGTAAAAATATATATTACTGGGAAGATCTGCGCTAAAGTTAAAGATGGCAATAGTTTCAAGCGCCTTACACCTGATGTAAGTGAACTAGTCCAAAGCTTGATTGAAGAAGATTGTTCAATTCCGTTGAGCAGTATAAAAAGAAATATCAAAGACAAATTTGATGTTGAATGCTCAATTTCGACAATCCATCAGCAGTTTGCTTTCACGGTGAAGCGAATTGCTCTATTGCCTCTTGCTCGTAACTCAAAGGGAACAAACTCAAATAGAACACAGATTTCAGAATGCTATTAACTGGGCGCCTCTGATTTCAGAAAACGAGTGAAGAAATATCCTTTTTCTAGATGAATCTGGATTCCGGATTTGTTTACGCAACAGATATGGTCGTGCTCACAAGGATCAACCTACTATTCAAAGCATGCAAGCAATTAGGAGCAAAATATCATTGTTGGCTAAAATTAAAAATTTTTTTAGTTATAGAACTAAAAAATCTGTTTTTTATTATAAAAAACAAGACTCCGCCTATAATACTTTTACATTAATACTGTTACATTTTTAACGTTTCTAGAGGAAGTAATTTTAAAATTAAGAGAAATTAATAGTGACAGAATGATTTTTATAATGGACTATGTTCCATTTCATAAATCATTGTCGGTTATTAGAAAAGTTAAGTCTGCAGGTGGTGCGGGAAAACTCGCCGAAACTTTTAAATTAAATTGTGTAACTTTATATAAGAAAAAAATTCAAAACATGCCGAGTAAAAAAATCGAAAACTCGCCGAAAAAAATAAAAGATGAAAAAAATAATAAAACTTTATTCATAATTCCATATAAACAGTTTTCCAAACGCTTTAAAATATTCTAAATTATCTTTCTAAGGATAAGTCACCTCCAATAATTCGACATATTTTTATTCAATCTATTTTTTTATCATCGTTAAATGGATTAACTGCTATGGAGATGTTTGGATGGGATACCACACAAGATAAATTAAAATGTCTATTCCATCTTATTGCATTATTAGTTATCCGTGGAATATGGGCTAAAACCCTCTCTACACTATGAGGGGTTAATTTAAATTTACAACTCGCCAGAATAATTTATTATTTTTTTTAATTTAAAAGGTAAAATATTTTAATGTTAATATGCTTATTAAATATTTTAAAATTAAAAATGATATAATAAAACAACTATTAAAAAACAAATACGTATTTAAAAATAAAATATGTTTTTAATGTATTTTTAAATATTTTAAAAATTAAAAATGATATAAAAGAAAATCATAAAAAAATTAAATATCTATTAATAAATTTTGGTTTTAAAAAATGAATTCTGATATTGATGTTGCAACCACTTCTCACATACACAATTCCATTTTACAACGGAATGCTTGTGTGATATATTCTATCCGTTTCTTCAAACCCAAAGTCGAATATCAAAAAATAATTTCCTTAATGATTCTTCCTTAATATTTCAGGAATGTCATTAAATTTAGCAATATTTATAACATTAGCCTTGTTTCTTTCTCATGTAATAATTTTTTTCATAGATTTTAAATTAATTGTAAAAGTACATTATTTTTTTTGTCATAGGTGACTGCATATGTAAATATGTATTTTTATTATTATTTTTAAGGCATGAAAGAAGAAAAGAAAAAATCAAGAAAAAAAGAAAAAGAAAATTATATTTATTTCCCCTCATCTCTTTCCACAATAAATAATTATTATTAAAAATAATAATAATAACAATTGATTGGAAAATTAAAAAAATCTATAGAAAATTACAAGTAATTACTTACCGAGAAATTGGACAGTTTGGTTGGAAATTTGACGTCTACAGTCTGAATTCGTGAGAAAATAAGACAGAAGACAGATTACATTTTTTCCTGAAGTTAGAAGATCTGTTAACGAATCTCAATTCATTTTCCGAACTTCAACCGATTTATTTCTAAATCCCTATTGTTAAGAAAACTCACACATTTAACAGAACATTTATTACATTCACATTTCTTATCATCTTTATGATGATCAATAGTATTGCTTTCACTTAGATCCATCAATCAATTTTCAATATCTCTCATAATCTGAACTATACTTGAGAAGACCACTTTATTTAAAAATATTTAATTTAAATTTTATTGACTGAAATAAAATATTTTTATAGTCATTTTAAACATTAATTTGATTTTAATTAATTAAAAATTTACAAAAATAAAATCAATAAAATTATTTAAAAGTTGCAATAATAAAAATTAAAAATTTGAATATTAAATCTAAATTTAAATAAATTAGTTTCAGATTATAAGAAATTATATATTGATAATCCATCTGGTTAGGAGAGTCACAATCCCAAATCAACATACAACATTTAAACATGCGAAAACTACAAAAAACATCCACAGACTAAATATTCCTCACACCTATCATTGTCTATCTTTGCATTATAAGATTTTTATCATATCAGAGTATTCCACCTGTTATATTTGTGGCGAAAAATTTCTATTTTCATCCTTAAATTTCGAAATAATGCAGCTATAGTTAATTCCATATCATCATAATAACTTTACATCTTTGGAAATTGGCTATTTACTTTGTTAAGTTGTAGTTTGGTATTTGTCACTCATTCAATCATATTATTCATCTAATAAATTGTTTGTCAATCATTAATTTTGTTTGTTATTAATTGATACATAGTGTGTTGTGTGACCCAACCCAGATTAATTTAATATAACGTTGAATTACTTTTGGTTTGGATGAAGAAAAAATATTAGGTAATATTAAGCCTTTATTGGGGATATTTCTTGTACTAACGGTAATTATA
Organism: Girardia tigrina; assembly: GCA_001938485.1. Classification (NCBI taxonomy): domain Eukaryota; kingdom Metazoa; phylum Platyhelminthes; order Tricladida; family Dugesiidae; genus Girardia; species Girardia tigrina. The sequence continues at coordinate 42,060 of MQRK01246266.1, forward strand.
ATTCTGATAATAATCAATTTATTGATTATAATAATTTTCCTTTTGAATTTTTAATTTTGTAAAAAAGCATTTTAACAACTTAACGTTGTTAGATTGTATAAATTAACAATTATTAAATTATATAATAAAGATAAATTTGTGAAATAATATCCGAAAGATGAAGTTACTCAAATAATGCATGAATAGTAATGGTCAATGATATATAATAATGATGAAAAAATACATAAATTAGATAAAGGTGATTTAGTTAGATAATAATATAGGTTATATTAATCAAATAATATAGTATGATACAGCTTGAACTTCGTACTATATTATGAATATAGTACTAAATTATGAATATTAATGTACTACGATTCCGATATATGATTTATATAATAATTAATTCGTAGAACTAGGATAGGGTGATTAGGTAAAAATAAAATAAAAGGTGTAAAATATTACACGAATTTTCTAATCTCCCGTTTGGTCGTAAAATCCAACACCGTCCTTCACAATTTTTTGGCTTAAAAAGGTGCAGACCTGCCAAAAAATTACTTTTCTCTCAATAATATAAAGGACCGAATCGCCTTTTGTAAGAAGTATAGGACGCAAGAAATGTGGAGTCGTATGTTATTTCCCGATGAAAGTCTATTTTATCAATTGAATAGTTACATCCGATGTGTTCGCCGTCCAGACTTTCATTGGATAAGTTTTCTAACGTGAACAATCTCATAGAGATCATCCGACAAGTTTGGTCAGTCCAACTCTATCCTGCCTTTTGTAATGTTCTGTCTGACAGAATACCGAGTCAGATTCAAGAGGCCTTGGAAAATAATGGACACCATTTAAAATACTGAATTCTGCTTGTTGTCTGTCAATTAACTTCAATAAACTGTTCTGTGTCTGTTTTGTATTCCTAAATATCTTGAGAATTTTGATATTTTTCTTAATTTCGCTAAATATACTCAACTTTGGGCTACAGCTGTATATATTTTATATACCAACTATAAACGCTTTCAAAACAGATAATAAGAACCATCAAAGTAAACTCATTACAATATTATATAGATACGCAATTAATAATAATTACTTTAACTTTTCGTGTTATATATGTTCTACTCAGGTGACAAAAGCAATAAAAGCTTAATAAGCACCTACCACCCTGACTCTCTTGAAATTCAAGACAACAGTTCAAATATCAGTGTGTAAGTGGAAGTAAAACAACGTAAACACACACACATACACACACATATATATATATATTATAAGGAAGTAATAAATTTTTGGTTCGCTGATCAAAATTTAAATAGTTTAAAAAAGATTATTTTGAATTAAAATCAAATTGTATATTTTAAAAATTAATTTGAATTTAATGATATGAATAAAAGATTAAATATATTTAAAATAAAAGATTGAATATTAAATACAACGTATTTTCAAAATTTCTAAAATAATAAAATAAATGGTTTAAAAAAACAACGCAAAATTAAAAAAAACAACATTAAATATTTTAGTTGAAAAACAAAATTATAAAAACAGGATAAAAGGTTAGAAAACAAAAAAATATTTAAATAATAAATATTTGTTTAAAAAATTTTAATGTGTAAAATCATTTGATAAATATTTTTGTTTAAAAATTTTAAAAAAGTTTAATATTGTTTTGACTTAATTAAAATTATAAATATATGAAAAATATTTACAAATAGATATCAGCGGATTAATTAATTATTAGGAAAATAGTTGGAAAATTTGTTTGAAAGTTTTTTTATAATAAAGATATAATTTGAGTAACATGAATTCTGATATTGAAGTGACAAATACCTCTCACACATATAATTATTTTACCAAAGTGAACAACGAGAAAATAGCACCCAAGTAACAATTTATTTTATTAAAATTCACTACACGTTTCATTCTTGACAAAACATCATCAGGTGGATCATCCATTGAGAGAATAATTATTAAACATTCAAAACTAATTGAATCGTTTGTATCAAACAGAGAAATTTTCTTTATCAGAATTCTAATTGGTTAATATACAATACTGAAAATATAGTAAATATATATCTTAAGTAAAATAAACTTTTTATAGATTAAAAATATTTTTTTAAAAAACCCAAATTTATAAAAATATTTTTTTTACATTCTGATATGAAAACAAATATATTCATTTTATTGATATTGTAGTGCCCTGTTACTTATTATTTGTCTATTATATAAATTATATAGTATCAATTATATAGATAAAATAATTTATTGATTTTGAAAACATCAATGACAATAGTTTTTATTATCATCAACAATTTTGATGCAATGTTCAAGTTGGATTTATTTATCGCTTAGTATCGAAGAACATTGAGACAAAAAACATTACCGTGAAAAAAGAAGCTCAGTCAATCAATTTATTTTTCATAAAATTCATGTAGCCTTCAATCCAACATTCTATTTTCGAGTCATATTACAATTTTTCAAACTTCTAATAACAAAAGAAAACTCGACATCAATCCAAAATTAATTATTTTTGGCAATGAAGTTAAAATTACAAAATTTGCATAAAAAATTCCCTCCAAAAATTACAGAAAAAATTGCTGTTTGGTCATTATTGTTAGTTTACATGCTTTTTTCCTTTTTATTCCTTCCATTCGTAATTTATTGTTAATATATTCTCCCTAAAAAATGGAGTTTAGTTTAGTTCAGATAAATTTACACCTATATTTAATAAAAATGCCAAAAATTATATTCACACATTTATAGTAATATGATAAAAACACTAAAGTTAAAACTAAAAACTTAAAAAGCACAAGTTTTTTGAAAGAAGTATTATTTTTTTATTTGTATAATAAACATAATGAACAGATATGTGGTGATTCTGAGTGACAATGATAAAAAATACTAAATCAAAAAAATTAAATTTGTTTAAATGGATCAAACGTGTGATTTTTAAAAACAAGAATAGATGTTTATGTAATTTTATGAATAAATGTACTTTGGTGCACCATCATTTTCTCTTTTTTCGCATGACTCTTCACCGCACCACTCGAGGGAACTGTCTTTTGTTACTTTGAGGGAGATCCTGAAACAGATCCCACCGGTTTCCACACGGTCGAACCAAAATCTGGGCGTTCACGAAGTGCTCGAATTACATCTCCTACCAGCGACACCCTACACGACCAAGAGGTACTGGTCACCAAAACTCGGTTAGCGACCAGCATCTCAACAAATATATATATATA
>MQRK01246266.1:47340-62266 GCA_001938485.1 Girardia tigrina
TATATATATATATATATATATATATATATATATTAGGTTGGGTAAAAAGAAATCCATTATTTTGGCGTGAAATTCAAAACTTTATTTAACATGTTACGGATTGTCCTCTTGGAGTCAAATATGCACCATTTTGTTGTATAATTAGTTGTCATTTTGAAGGTAGCTTCATAATGCCTCTCGTAGAATTCTTGGTCCTTATTGGCGAAAAACGGTAGTAATCGATTTTCACAATCTTCTATTGATCCCAATTTCTAATCACTCAGGAAATTTTGCAATGCGAGTAAAAGGTGGTAATTGCTTGGTGCCAGGTCCAGACTATATGGTGGATGCATTAAAACTTCCCAACCAAGCTCCCTCAGTTTCTGGCGAGTCACTACAGACGTATGTAGTCTTGCGTTGTCGTGATGGAACACAACACCTCTTCTGTTGGCCAATTCTGGTCGTTTCTCATCAATTGCTATCTTCAAACAGTCCAGTTGTTGACAGTTAAGATCTGAATTTAGTGTTTGGCCATACGGAAGCAACTCATAATAAATGTTTCCTTTCCAGTCCCACCAAATACACAGTAGAACCTTCCTGGCCGTTAGTCCTGGTTTGGCGACCGTTTGAGGTGCTTCACCGTGCTTTGACCACGATCGTTTTTGTATAATATTGTCGTATGTGACCCATTTCTCATCCCCAGTAACCATCCGTTTAAGAAATGGGTCGATTTCATTTTGTTTGGCCAAGGCTTCGCAGATGGAAATTCGTTCCATCATGCTTTTTGGTGTTAATTGGTGTGGAACCCAAACATCAAGTTTCTTTTTGAATCCTGCTTTGTCCAAATGGTTTAAAACCGTTTTGTGGTCGATTTTCATCTCCTGTGCGATGCTACGACTACTAACATGCCGGTCAACTTCGATCATTGCCGAGATTTTATCGACATTTTCAACGATAAGCCTGCCTGTGCGAGGGGAATTTTTAACATCAAAAATGCCTCCACGGAATCAACGAAACCAAAATTGCGTGTAATTAGCTGTTACAGTATTGGCACCATAAACACCATTCACAATAACAGCCGCCTGGTTTGCATTTTCGCCTTTATCGAATAAAAACTGTAAAATGTACCGAATTTTTTCTTTGTTGACTTCCATTTTTAACACCCTGTAACTCAGAACTGAATTAAAAAAGCAAAAAACTTTTTGTGAAATTACTTTGATTTAATTGATTAATTGATTTTATGCACTGCCAATTTTTTCATATTTATTTCATTCTATTTTGACTAATTTGCTTATGTAAGGTATCGAGATCCTTATCATAAATTTCAAAGGATGAAGTTAAGTTCCATACCCTGTGTATTAATCTTTTGATCACAATAATATTTTATTTTGGGACACAAAAAATATTTGGAGTACTGTATAGTTTTTGTGACCCAAAAAGCTCTATTTTAGATCACATTAAGAGTTGTCGTGGAACTCACAGAAAGGTAAAGGAGTGTGATTTTCGGGTTTTGATTAGTAATTTTGACTGTAATTATGTAAGGACTAGAAAAATACCCGTCATATATGACGGGTGAGCTGAATTTTCGACTTTGAAAGTTTTTGTTTTAATTTTTAAATCGTAATTATTATACTTTATTATTACTTGTTTTGAATTCTGTGTTAATTTAACAGTCAGTCAAATAAATCAGCTCACAGGGCCTTTCGGCAAAGGCGTTGTACAGAGAGAACCGTCTCGATGCGGACTATGCAGAGCTATCTGAACTTTACGCGGATTCACTCATTTTCCCTCCAATGTTTCTCATTTTATCAGCATATATATGATCACAGTAAAATTTTTAGCAAAATAATTAGTGAATAAGTGATAAAATTCATCATTTATCAAATAAATTAGTATTTTATTGATAATTTCATAAAAATTTTCACGAAAATCCGTGTAGTAGGAATCATCAAAATCATCATTATTCGAAATCGGTGTTAATTTAACCATTTAAAACGGTTTTCGATCGATTTCACGGCCCTCAGAATGTCTTTTGGCAAAGGCGCTACACCGACAAAATTGTATTGATTCGGGTTAACCAGATTGACCACGATTTTAAATGGATTCACTCTGGTTCGTCTGCAATTTAACATTGAAAAACGTGACCGACAAACAAACAAACATACTTTTTAGACAAATATTATACATATATATATATATATATATATATATATATTATATAATTACTGAAGAATTGTTAATTAAGTTTCATATACCTTTAAACGTGAAAAGTGATTCGTCCAATCATATTAGAGTATTTTGATGTAAGACATAGACGTAATTGTCTTCCGAATCTAAATACAACAGCGATTTTCTTTATTACAGTATTGTTGATGCCAAAAAAGTGGCGGAACATGTTTTCAAATAAAAATCTAAAATTAAAATGGCCTTATTGTATATATATATATATATATATATATATATATATATATATATACAAAAATAAATGTTATATTTAAGATGTAAATCGCATTAGTTTATTATTGAAATAATGTTCGTTATTGTTTTTAGAAAATAAGCTTCGAATTCATTCATCTGCTCGTCTTTTAAAATCTAAAGAGGAAGATATTAATAATATCTTGCCATTCTTTTTAAAAAATATGAAAAACCGAAAAGGCTTTTGCTTATTGCTTGGTGGTGAAATGCCTGTGAAAATAAAGAATACTAAATCTCCTGGTATTGGTGGCAGATGTTCTCATATGGCGTTATCAACAGCTTGTTTAATGGAAAATTCTTTTTTAAAAGATCTATCGGTATGTGAAATTCGATTTTCATTTCAAATGTTAGTTATATGTAATAATTAAAAACGATTTTCGTGGAGTCATTAGATTTAGCAAATCTGAATACGTTTATTACCTATGTAGAAATAATAATTTAGTCCTCCTGATTAAAATTGGAGTAAACCCGAAACTATTATTTCTAACAATAAAAAAGATCGAAATTTTTTTTCAAAACAGACTAAATCAACGAATAAATAGATTTAACTCAAATAACAAATGAACGAAAAGTATAAGTAAGTTCAAATCAAGAAAATTTCACCAGTTATTGTGGATGGTAAATTATACGTGTATACTCGTTCGGTTTTGGCTTGTTATTGGTAATAATTATCCGGACGGATTTGGAATAGTCGGGATAGATAGATTGTGAAATGAAGTTTTGACCCGGATTTGTTGAAGACGATATTTCTCCAAGCTGATATTGTTGTGAAGGAATTTATTATTACGTATTTTTGTGTGTTCGATAATTCAATTTTCATCGATTTTTTATATTCGAATTACTGAATTCAATTTTGATGACATTTCCCGACCACAAATAACGCAGTTAAAATAATATTGTAGTTTATGTTGCTCTCTCTCACTGAGGATCTGTCATAAAGGTTATAAGACCAAAAACATGAATAAAAAAGACAAAAAATAAAAAAATGCGTTACAGAAATCAGCTCCAGACAAAAAACATATGCCGTGACACAAAAAATATATCAGTTACACACAGACTAAAAAAATCACCAAACATAAATAAAAGATATAATAAAGTATTTACAATGAGAAAAATATAAAAAACAAATATACAGTGTTATTGAGCTTTTACAACCTAATTCCAAAAAATTTTTTTTTATTTTTATATTAAAATTAGTATTTATTTTTTCATTTTTAATTTTTATTTATGATGATGTAGAGAATATTCTGATTGTATTGTTTATTTGCAGTTTCACGAATCATTCTTAAATTCATTTAAAATATTCTTGACTTAATTCAGTGCGTTTGACTAAATAAGTGTTTTCTAGAGATATATGTTTCAATATTATTACTTATGTTCGAACACTTTTGAGATATTCTTAACCTTCTGGAAAATGAATTTAAAAATTATTTTGGTTATGATAACTACATTTTAAATTACGAATCCATCTTAAACATCTAAGAATCATAATTCACAAAGTATATTTAAATTCAAATTCTAATATATAATTTATACTTATTGTAATTTGTAAAAACAAAGAATTCGACAAATCAACTGATATGTATTAAATTCGTTGCTTTTAGTATTAGGTTGAGGAATAAGTTTCCGCCGTTTTTTGAATTTTTAATCTATTTTTAATCAATTTAATATTTAAATCAAATTTTTTGATGTAATGTTATGTTATTTGAAAGCTATTGTTTTGATCTAAAAAATTGTGTATTTTGTTTATTTATTCAGATTAATTTTTGTCGATTTTTAAACCATTGAAATGGAGTGTCAAGTAGACAAAAATGAGCATTTCCAACACCATCTATTGTTTGCGTATAATCGAGGCGCCAAAGCCGCAGACGCTGGCCGAGAGTTTTGTACTGTATACGGAGAAGGTTCTATAGCTGATAGAACCGCTCGTGATTGGTTCGCAAAATTTAAAATAGGCAATTTCGACCTTAAGGATGTACCTCGTTCAGGACGACCAAATGAATTCGATGAAGAGCGTTAAAACAAACTTTTGCATGAAGACGCGCGTCAAACCACTCGAGAATTGGCAGAACAAATGGATTGTGATAAAAAAAACTGTCGTGAACCACCTGAAATAAAAGGGAAAAGTTCAAAAAATAATTTGTAGTAACTTTTTTGTTAAAAAATAAAATTTTAATTTTTCAAAAAACGGCGAGAACTTATTCCTCAAGCCAATATAATTAAAATATTTAAACTGTGATGCAAACTAGGCTAATAAAAAAGATATTTGATGAGCTTAGTTGTGTATAAATACAACACAAGAAAATAAGTTTGTCGATTAATCACTTTTAATAAAATAATAACAAAGAATGAATCAACGAACCACAGATATCGTTAGTCATACGTTAATTTTCAAATTTGATAAATTGATAATTTTGGAGTTTTCAGGGATGAGAGATAATTGATAAATTGTCTTTGATAATATTTCGACAACAACTGTATATACGTAAGTTGGAATATTGATTAATTTATATTATATTATATATATATTAGAATATTGATTATTTGAATTTTTAAATTCATATTGTCGTTGACGATAATTTATCATTTGTTTAATAATTATCGTCAACATTTTTATAATGTTTGCCAAAAAAATGAATAAAAATAAATAATACATACATTAAAGAATAAAATAAATAAATAGACAAAATAAAGATAATTATCATATTGCAGTAAACACTATCAAATCAAAAATAATACTAAAAATAACAAAATCAGTGTTATAATACTTATTACAAAAAATGAATAAATAGGTAACATCATAAAAAATGTTACAGAAATATTACATATTACTCTACCGTATACACAAAGAAAAAGGTAAAAATTAAGATTATATATCAATTAAATTTTAAAAATTCAAAGGAGAAAAAATTAATATACGGAATTAGGTCAAAATGAATAAATTGTCGAGCAATTTGTTTATATGTGTATTATTGTCATTAATAAATTTTTGTGCTGAATATGAATTTCGAACTTCCTGATAATTAAAGTGGGATAAACGCTACTAACAATCTATATGACTTTGGAATATTTGAGCAGTATTTTGAAGTCCAAAAGGCATATATAAATATTCAAACCTGAATGGATTAATTGTAGCGGTTTTTGGATTATCTGAATTTGCTATATGAATTTAATAGTAAGCCTTGTGTGAGGCGATAGTGGAAAAGATTTTTTATCCGTTAAGGCGTCGGTGCGAGAGCGGGTACAGCGGTTTCGTTGCTGCGGCACTCCTGGATTCGGGGGCGGACTCCGGGTCGTGAGGAAAAACTAATCATGATCTTTCTCGAAGATTCCATACTTTTAAATCTGAATTCGGCACATTAAGAAGTCACTGCAGATCAAACAAAACCGTGTAGATTTGGATTCGACTTCCATTGTTCGCCGTAACTCAGACTGAGCGGTATATGTCATCGAACCAGTCTTTCAGTTTATCAGACACAGTAACATGCTATAATCTTTTTATTTTCTCTGGAATAACAGTGATTCCTTTTCATCGGACTCGTTCAATTCAAGCACTCTATCCCGTTTAAAAAATTCATCGACAGAAAAGACGAATTAAATCCAATCAGATACATATTACGATCGATTCTTTCTCTTTACGATCTTCATTAGCTATAATAGTTTGCACAAATTCTTTCCCTTTTTTTCACATTTACTTTCCTAGTAGAATGTCAAAATCAATTAAGACCGTCAATAAAACTACTATCGATAATCGGTTCGTAATCGAAATTTTCCTCGTAATTAAATAATGATTTTATTGACCTCATTGAATGTGATTTTTTGAAATGTCAATTAAATCGATCGATAACGATGATTTAAAATGTCGAATTATTCAAATATATCAATTATTTAATTTCGCGCAATGAAATAATCAAATACGAGCGATATTCAATTACAACTTTATTTTTAATTGTACAAATATTTTTTATTACATTTGTATTCAAATTTTGACAACTTTTTATTTACATTTTCCTCACTCGACACAACAAAAACAAACAATCACTTCACATTCAATTTAAACGATTCTTGATATAAAAAAATCGGTCTTCCACGAAAAACTCCACTCACAAACCGTTACAAAAAACTCAAATTATCAACGCTGAGCGCATAATTAACCACAACAAAATCCTTTTAATTTTTTTACCATCAACAACAAACATTCTATTGATTTATTTAAACAAAATTTTAAATTCTAGCATTTTTCATATAAAATTTCAACGCTTTACATGAAATAGATTTTTCTTTTTTTCACTCACAATAATAACTTTTTTGCAGTAATAATTTTTAAAAATTCATTTTTTAATTTAATATTTTTTTACAATTTTATTTTAAAATATTATTGAATATTTATTAATTTCATTTAATAATTATTAATATTTAATAATTTTAATTTTTTTACAAAATTCATACACTCAAGCATAAAAATAAATACTAAATTATACATAAAATACATCTAAAATAAAGAACTTGAAAAACCATTCAAATCGAATAATCATTTAAAACTGATTCTCAAAGTGGACCTTCAGGCCAACAAGTGAGCCTGAGAAAATTAAAAATGGGCCTCAAAATCTAACTGGGCACGGTGTGGGCCTGAGAAAAATGGTCCGGAATAAACTGGTTAAAAATCTATATACTTGTATTTGTTGGGGTAATAGGTGATTTTAAAGAGCTTTAATAGAAATTGAAAACAAATAAGAATTATTTTACAAAATATTTATTTATCTTTTATACACAAATACAAATTAGTTTTAAAAGAGCTTATTCTATTTAAAAATTTATCTTTTAGGTAGAGTGGGAAAAGACGCTTCTTTTACCCACAAATATTTTACTAAAAAGGTATATAAAGATATATGATTGAAGAAATATATAAATTAATATGTTTTTTTTCGCACCTGTGGTTTCTTTCGTCTCGGTCCTTTTCAAAATATAATCACGGTGCTTTTATACATTTCGCCAGGTGTAAATAAATTTATAAGCACTCTTTAATTTTTCCTTTTTCAATATCTTGCTCTTTTTATAAGTCGTATGAGTACTTGAGACAATCTACAGCTGTTTTCAGTTTAATATCACGAGCTCTTCAATTAATCAGTGAGCTTTCTTTTTGCAATTGTTTAAGTTTGAAACAGTTGTTTCAATTGAATTAAAATTTGGGCGTTTCCCTTTTTAATTAAAATATAATTAACTGATATAACTTTTTCTGGGCCATTATAACTTTCTTTCTCTTTTATACCCTTCTTTTAAATATAATCCATCTCTATTTATCTTTCAAAATATATTGTTTTCTTTCCTTCACAAACATTCTTTTCCTTTATTTCTATTATTTATTTCTTTATTAAATTCTAATTCCATTATTTATATATAATTTATATTTAATATAGTAAATAAGTAAATATTACTATTTAACTGATTTTTTTCAAAATCATGGCAGTGCTTACTGTTAATTTTGCTACTGTTTATTTTAATGATTAGGTCTCTGAACGCAAAACTTCTATTTCTAGGGATGTTGTTGAAATATTAGCGGTAAGTCCAGGTTGTGATTGACTGATTCTAGTGATTTCAATTGATTTGTCGGTTATTTTAGCTAATTCAAGAACAGAAACCGACTGTGGCACTACTGATTATAAAATTTGTAATTGCGGGGGTAGTTCACTGGTAAACATCGTTTAAAATTGTTGTCATCAGTTATGGAAATGCCAAGTGCTGTCAAGTCTGCTTGTGCCTCTTAAATATTGCGATGGAAAAGTGGTACATATTGTATTTGTTTTAAAATATGTCTGAAGTAACTGATGTTGTGTTTGTTTTGTCGGTGATGTAATTGCATGTTTCAAATTTTTTTTGGTATTTTTCAGTAAAGTGGGTAAATTTGTGATTCGCATGAGATATTCATGTGGTATGAGCGAAGTGGGTTATAAGCTTTCTGAGTTTGTGTTTAAGATGATATTCGGTGGTCCAATTTCCATGAATTTGAAGCTGAGAATTTGCGGATTGTAAGGGGTCTAGAAAGAATTTTACACAAGGTAGTAACAAGTGCTTAATATTCATGTCACCCCTAGTCCCTAATGTGAACTTCAATATAATTGTTATTAAAAACAGGAAAAATATCCCTTAAAAATGTGTTTAAAGAATCAATTGACTTAAAGAGCAGAAAATAAATACAAAGGGTAATTACCATATGTATTATGCTTTTGTGTAACTACTTTGCTGTAGTGTCTTGTGGTACCCTAATATTAGAATTTTTTCCATAATATGATTTATTGATAAAAGTTAAATATTTTGTTGTTTTGTGAACTGTGGTTTTGTGTTGTGTTTCCTTAACCATGGATACGACAATTAACATAAAAACTAATTTGAGAATAATAAACTAACGCATATAATAAACTGATTGTGATATGGTTATATAAAAAAGCATAAAATGTTAACATTAGAATAAAATTTAGATACTTGAGTTGTCCTTCCGGAACATCGCATTTCGAGAAAAAAACGTTTGATTGTTTAATTTCGGTCCTAAGGTGGAACTCCACATCAGGTTGGTTGCATTGAGAATATGTCTTGTTTTCCGCTTGAGAGGCAATCGGTGTGACCAATTTGATCTTCTGGTGGCTTATTAGTGTCAGTGCGATCATTCCGGTCAGTTCCATATAATCAAGCGATGAAGTTGGTTCAAAGGGATTGGGCGATTACGTCAGTTCGATCGTTCCGGGTGACTCGGATAGCTATTTTGATTGGAAAAAGTGTGAAATATGTTGCAGAGTTTGGATTCTGACACAATTTTATTGGACAATTTCACTTGGTAAACACGGGTTTCAAAAATTAGTTTTATTATTCAAACAAAGATGATGAATAATCATATAAGAAAATTGTATTTAGTCAGTAAGCATTTCGTTGGATTAAAGTTAATTATTTTTATATTCTCTTTTGAAATCATCACGCAATTCATTATCAAAACATTATCAAAAAGTAAATATTTGGATAAATGTAAGGAACATATACTTTTTTATTTAAATTACAATTCACTTCGTGCTTCTTACTCATTTGTTTCTTTTAAAAGAGACTTTCCATTAAAAATTTTATTTACTCAAATTTGAATTTTTTATTTCCATAAATTCCATTTCTTTGAAACATTGAAAATTGTGACAAAGTCACGTACATACTTCTCTGCATGCAAATACACACAAACATTCACCAATTACAATTTCTTTTTTCATTTTATTCTTACTAATACATACATTTCATTTCAATCATACATTTACTAAACATATCATACAATCAAACTAACGCACGCATAACATAACATACATTAAACACCGACATAATTTTCAAATCCACAAAATGAATTTTAATCACAAAATCACTTGATTATAATCACGTTTTGAAATCAACTCAAACGAAAATGACAAACTAAGCGAAGGACAACGCGAAACACACCAAGGTCCTTGAAAAAAGGCGTTCTTCCTGACATCAAAACTATTAAAGAAACTTAATTGTTTATTTAATTATTTATTTTATTTTAATTTATTTATTTTAATCATTTTCATATTTAAACGGAAAAGATTAAATTTTAGCACAAGATAAAAAGAAAATAGTTACCAAAATTATCGGCAATAAATTATCAATGTCACAAATGTAAGACTTATTAATTTATCCGATTTGAAATGTTTCAAATATTTTTATGATCTGATACGTTGGATATTATAAAAATAGAAATTAGGGTGTTTGGTTAATTTCAATTATTATCATTAGAGATCTTTTCAAAATAGAACTTGTTTTGGTTCTAATAAACTCAATTAAATATAAATTGTTGGATGTTTTTAAAAAATATGAATTGTCTTTGTGTCGATAATTCTAAAAAAATCATAAACTATTGGACATTTTTAAAAATAAGAATTGTTATGGCTTATATGGCTTCAAATAATTAAAATTTAAGAATTACTTCGGAATGCAAAATTAATCCATATTTTTAAGTTTAAAATTTTTAAAAATATTAAATAAGAATTGTAAATACATGAATGAAGGTTGGACGGGAATTACTTTATAATAAAATAGATAATATGAATCATCAAAAATTATTGAAACAGATAGCTACGGACTGCATACACGGTCGGATTTACTAAAAATGAAATAGATCAAACATTACTGCAAAATGATGCAATAACTAAAATTTTAACTATATATGACAAAAAAATAAACTTGCGACTGGATTAAAATAAATCAGAATATTACAATATCTTTAATTTCCATTGGAACTATTAAGAACACAAATATAATTTTCCACACATTAATTTTTATCAGTTTGAATTGTCATTGGGACAATTCTGATTAAAGTTTCTGTAACTTGAAATCTTAGTAAATTGATAAAATTTTGTAAATTTATCATTAATTAACAATTATTCGAACAAATTTTCATTTTTAATTATTTTTAAATTTTAATTTAAAAATTCTACTTTTATAATTTCATTAATAATTTTATCTAAAATTTATTTAATTTTAATATGATTTACTTTCTCAAAATTTTTAATATTTTAAATTTATAAGATTTAATATTTTAAAAGTTTTTTAAATACATTATGTTATAATTTAAAATGCAGACTATGTCCGAATATTCATCTCGAACATCCAAAAGACCAATTTTCCATCCGGGTGTGAGACGTACCTTTCCAAATACTAAACAAAATATAAGAAATTCAACATACCAACTTAAACATACTAAATTTTTAATATTCCTCACAGAAACATCAGGGAATTCATTAACCGTTGTGGTTACTAAGTATAGCGTATCAATTTCACACGAACAATGCTGCCATTTTATTTGGAAATGAAATTTTAAAAAGTTCGATTTGCTCATAGTCGCGATATTTTCACAATACAGTAGAAGTGATTATTACATAAACTAGTAAATAACCCGTCATGTATGACGGGTATAATTAAATATAGAATAAATTTTCAAAAGACGTTTTTTTCTTAAAATTCATTTTTTTCCATGAATTATTATTAATTTAATTATCTACTTACAATTGTAAGTAAATAATATGAGTGTTCTTCACAGAATCAGTCAATCAGTCACAGATCAGGACAAATATATATATATATATATATATATATTCGTAATTCATGGAGTTTTTCTCGTCTCACTTATCGACTGTCACTGTACCGAATCTCAGTAAATTGAGCGATATTCCACGTTTACTTCTTTTACTTTGGCGTGAATAATAACATCTGTGAAGCGGGTTTCCTGTTCTAAACATCTTGAACGAAATAGAATACATATCTTCACCAAGCAAAGGATGTGTTTAAGAGTTCTCTTTTCAGGCCAACCTCAATAGATTCGAACATCACGCTGTTTATCCAAGGGTTGGAAACTACTTGTGGATTCATCTATACTAGAACCGATATATGAATCTAATTTACATTTATTGGAAGAATCTTTCGTCCACTTTTTCACTAAATATACTTTTTATCCAAACTGCTCTCGTAAATTTCGATACATGTTTTATGAGTACTCAATGATTAAATTGGGCGTGAAATAGTTACTCCAACAATCTGATATCCTCAAGATTGCTTCCTCATAACATTAACATGAGTTGATGAACAGAGCCATTTGAGATTCCCTATACATTCGATTTTTCAGACGTATAATGCGATTTTTTCTCACTGACTCATAATAATTGACTAATTTTTGTCCCTGAGTGAACAATATATGATCTTTTAATGCTATTGAATTTTTCTTCGTTCATTACTATTCTCTGTTTCTGTTGATCGTGAGTATTACGTTTTGTATTTTGATTTTCCATTTTTATTGTATTTAAAAAATTATATACTTTCTATCGACCTTGTAATAAATTCAATAAAACAATATCGAAATGTTTTATATAGTCGATTAAAATGTATATATTAAAATTTTTATTGTTTTTAAAGTTTTTATTGTAAAATATTAATGTTTAATTTTTTGGTCAGTACAAACATAATTTAAAACTAGAAAAATACCCGTCATATATGACGGATGAGCTGAATTTTCGACTTTGAAAGTTTCTGTTTTAATTTTTAAATCGTAATTATTATACTTAACTATTATTTGTTTTAGATTCTGTGCTAATTTAACAGCCAGTCAAATAAATCGGCTCCTAGGGCCTTTCGGTAAAGGTGCTGTACAGACAGAACCGTATCGATGCGGACTATGCAGAGCTATCCGAACTTCACGCGGATTCACTCACTGTTCCTCCACTATTCCGCATTTTATCAGCATATATATGATCATAGTAAAATTTGAGCTTGACCGACAAACCATGAAATTTTGCAAATTTAACCTAAATTGAATTTTAGAAATATAATTAGTAAATAAGTGATAGAAATCGTCATTTATCAAACAAATTAGTATTTTATTGATAATTTCATAAAAATTTTCACGAAAATCCGTGTAGGAATCATGAACATTGTCATTATTCGAAATCTGTATTAAATTAACCATTTAACGACTTGCATGGTTTTAAATCAATTTCATCGGCTTCCTGGCGTCTTTCGGCGAATTTTATTAATGCGTACTATCCAGATTGACCATGATCCCAAATGGATTCACTTTGGTTCGTCCGCAATTTCACATTGCAAAGCGTGACCGACAAACAAACAAACCAACACACTTTTAAACAAATATATATTTTTTAAAATATTTAAAATTTTAATTTCACGATTAATAATATAATTGAAATAGAATATATTTTAAAGTATGAAATCTTTAAAAATAATAAATTTGAGCCATAATTAATTTTAATTAGGTAGAATAAAATATTTCCTAAACTTTAAAATGAATTAAAATAAATTAAATTAAAAAATTTAAATATTTTGTAAATAATTGTTTTTGATTTTAAAACGCGTATATGATAATATCAAAAAAGTAAAAAAAAAATAAACGACGAATCTTTATTTTAGAATTCAAATTTTCTACAGCTTTTTCAATTATTTAAACAACTGTTATTTTTAATATATTTTTAAGTTGTTTTCGACGCAAGTACCACAATCGGTTAAGCGTATATGTACAGTATAGTTATTTAAACTTTAACCACTTTAGGGCCGCGTTACAGAAAACAAAAATTTGCTGGGCTGCATATGTATTTTTAACTATAAACTTTAATAAAAATTATCTTAATATAGTTTGAAAGAAAATCAACTCCTTTTTCTTTCATTCTTTTTATTAGCTTACTAAAATTCACTATATTCATGGAATTTAGAAACCTATTTGTGAAGGCTTTTTACTTAATCAATTTTCTTCAAACTTGGCACACTTATTCATTCTCGATGAGAATAAATGATTATGTGAAAATTTGTCAAAAGAAAACTTTATAATATCAACTGGAGAAAAAAACGGAAAATTCGGAGTTTCAGAACAATATTAATTGAAAAAGATCTACTTATAAATTATAAGTAGTTTATATTATTTTTTTAGTGTTTTTCAGAATTATTTTTTTGAATTAAAACTTTGTTGGCAAAATAGAGTTCTGTCTGCATAAAGAATGGATATAAAAAAATTTTGATTTACTTGTTCCTAATAAATTTACTAGTATAAATACAATACAAACATATTTTATATTTTTTTTTATGTTTGTAAGATTTTCAAATTAGTTATTAGGATATAAAAATGAAATATAATTTCTTATGGAAACAAAGTTGAAACCTAATTTTGAATTCACAGACGACGATTGAATTTTAAATTTAGCTTTTTTAGCAGACTTAACAGAACATTTTAATGATTTCAATTTGTAACTTAAAGATAAAGTCGTGAATAACATAACAAAATATCAGCTGAAGAATTCTTTTTTACCCCACGTGTTACAGAGGTGCTAATGAAAAAAAACATGGCGATAATGGTTATGTTATAAAAATATTCCAAAATTCAAATTTGAATATAAAAAAAGATGATTTTTTTCAAGAAAATCATAATGTAATACAAATTTGCATGGCATTATGTAGCATATAGTTTTCTTTGAAGGAAATTATATGTTTGCAGAAAAAGTTTGAAATGGTGAAACAACAAATACACTTCTAACTGAAATTGTAAAACATTTTCATTATACATTTTGGACAAAATAATAAATATAATTTAAATAAAATAATACTTTAAGTGTTGTAGGTTTATTTTATTTGAAACTTTTGAACGTTCTGAAAATGATATTTAACCAAATTTTCTTAACACTTACAAACACTGGAGCGGAGAATTGCCAATTTTGACCGAACATTTATTTTGCCAGTTTTCAGTATATAAATAAAAATATATAAATAAATTAAATAATTAAATTAATAAATTAAAAGAATTAATTAAATTAAATAAAATAAATAAATAAATAAATTAAATAATTAATAATAAATGAATTAAAAATAATGTTAGTCTCAATTAAATGAAGAAGAATCTTTATCTTTCAAATCGCAACTGGAGCAATAACCACAG
>MQRK01246266.1:63216-76201 GCA_001938485.1 Girardia tigrina
ATTGAATTACTTAATAATGATTTTGAAAACTGTAATTATCGTAAACAAAATAATCTACCAAATATCGATATTATTGCATGTTGTGAAGATTCTGAGAATACAAAAGATTCTAATGACCAAAATAATTCCGTAACGAGATGGAATTCCGCTCATTAAAGTGTTCTTAAAAATGAAAGGCGATTATTACCGTCTTCTGTCCAAAACAACGTGGAGACACGGATTCCCGTCCAAACACGATACAGGTAAAACTTTGAAAGAGGTATAGCACGTTATAAATTAAATAACCGAAAAGCAGCTTGAATTTTTTAAAAATTATTTCAGATATTTTTTAATAAAAATTTGTATTTTTGATCTTTTTCTTACTTGGTGTTCGGGAAACATTTAGAAGTTTTTTGGGCCGTACTTTAGACAAGATTGTTCTACAGACATAACACAAAGGTTAACGCGTTTTATAACGTACTTGATATACTGAATTTATAAATATGATAATTTATTTAATTATTCATTAATAATTATATAGTTGATAATAATATTTGTATTTATTGAAAGATTAATATTTTATTCGGTGCTTCGGATGGAATGGATGGCGCAACTGATTACGCCGGTGCTATGATCTATTCTAACATAATCTCTCATGCAAAGGAATCAAAAATTGATCCGATTCATTATTTAAATTCATATGATTCTTACAATTTCTTCAAACAATTTGAAAATGGTAAATATTTATTGAATACTGGAATGACCGGGACAAACGTAATGGATTTCATCCTAATTTTGATTCCGAATAAAAACATTTTTGACTAATTTATAAACAATATGTAATTGTTTGAATTTTTCTTATATTTGATTCCTCTTAATGAATAAAGTTTTCCATTATGAATAAAGCATATGTACGTTTTTTACGAAAAAATATGTATTTATATTGTTGTTCAATATTACAAGATAAAAATTCTTTTAAAGTAAAAAAAATTCAATAAAAATTTCGTATTATGCTAAAGGTTATTCTCGGAAGGAACTAAAATAAATCGATTACTAAATCTTCTCTGAAACAGAAATGGATAACAATGTGAAAAATAAAGCCGTTTCCGCTATTTTATCTTTACACAACAGTTAAATTAACCAATTTTATCATAAATCAAAAAACTTTTCCAAACGTGCTCTCATTTAAGCATATTAAAACAATCCCCCACATAAATAAACGGTTTAATTTCCTTAAGAGACACTTCCCATGGCCTTCAATCCACATGCACACACAGTATGTGGACTTCAGGGTCCCGCTCTTGTCTATCGATTAACCCGGTACATCCTAAATCTTTAAGCAGCGCAGCACGTATGATTACTCGATACGGCCTCTGCTACCCATCTTGTGTCCTTGAGACTAGCCACTTTCTCAGTTATTTGTCACGTGATCCATTGGCAGCTAGACTTATTGATCGGAACTGTCGCTGCAGTTACTCGCATATATGTACTAGGGATCCCTTGCAAAGCCATCGGTGCCTCCAATGGACTCGTAAAAATGCATTCAAGCTTCAGCTTGATGCGCTTCACGTGGTATGAAATTTAGTCCATCTCCACTTGATAGGGTAGCTGAACCCGTTCACAACCATCCATTAAGTCTTTCACGTTAAGTTAGCCGATGTGTTCTGTTAAGAGAAGTCACACATTTACTGCAACATTTATCACATTCACAATTTGGATCATCTTTATGAAAATCCGTAATAGTGCCTTCTGTCACGACCACAACTGGAATTAGAAGCTAATTACTCAAATTCGTAACTTAGATATTCTAATGCTCATGAACCCCTATCTACCTGACAGTAGAAACTAACTAAAAGTAATCGTGACAGCCCAACAGTCTCTATACTAAACTGTGTCTCTTCTCTAATCATCTGTCAAGCAATGAAGGGATCCGAGCACCTTCCTGGTTTTGAACTTAGATGAGCGAAGGGCCCCAAAGTGGTCTCAGTATTGATAGGGATGATCTAACTCACAACTAAAACCTAAACAAAACTAAAATCTAAATTTACACTTGCTTTAAAATCTATACTCGACATACTATACTCCACTATACTTAGATTACGAAATCAAATAACACGACATTTCTTTAAAGGGATTGACAATTTATAACAGCTAAAAGCCAATAATTCGCAATATGTTATTTTTATAAAAGATTACTACTAAAACACGACACTTATAGTTCGAACTACTTACAGAAGTTATTTTGAGAGCGGCAGTTTTAGATGAATATATTGTTAAGAATTCCCGACATTATTGATTCGAGGTGTAAAGGTCAAACTTTAATTGTAGAAGGAGGCATTTGGTGACACCGATCGATGGCGTAGATGTAGAATTACTGAAAAACATCTACCGAATTATTTATTTAAACTATGAGGGATGTGGTGGTAGATTTATAGTTTAAAACGATCTCACATTGAACTAGTTTAATGATAGTTGTTTAAACATGTATCTGACTAATGGAAAAAATAAATTTATTGAATCTGTTAAGAATTTATTGTCGAAACAAATTGTGATTATTTGATTAATTAGCAACGACAGTTTGTCAGTAATTCCAAAATATGTACACGAGTTAAACCAGTTTTCCATAAGCTTTTATATTGCGGAAGCTTTATTATCCACACTTTAAATGCCTTTTCTCTAAAATCTTCAAATGTAGACCATCTCCTTTCTTCTACATCGCTTATTTGTTCAACAGTAACTTCTAAAAGTTCAACAGCAGATGTATAGTAAAATTCATTTGATTCAGCTGGCTTCTTAGGTATCACTTTTGGAATTTTGGCCCACTGATATGCCATTGTCTCCTCTTCAAGACTAATCTTTGACTTCACGAAGAAAGATTTATCACCAAATTTAAAGTAATTGAAATTTTATTTATGGATCACAAAAATTTTTCGTGAAATCTGCCCTCCGACTTCTTTTCTCGATGAGTATGCTCATTTTTGATCACAGTATTAAAAGATTCAAGAGCATTATTGGTAGATGGTGTTCTTAACCTCACTCTTTCATACCAATTTCAGTGAGTTGAGAATCAAGAGAATCTGAGCATATAGCTTTTCAGACCATATTCCTCTCTCAATTTTATCATGAAATAATCGAGAGGTTTCTGAAAAATTTCTGAACTTCCTGATAACTTTAATAGGTCAAGGTCATCCATAAACAGAATCCAATTTTAATCCATTTCTCAAGAGTTTCAAATGCCGAACAACATTCATTCTCATATGATCCCAACACATAATCAGCAACTTGTTGCGTCTATGGATATCATTAAATGTATTGCTAATTGCGTTAGAAGCATCAGAAATTAGGCATGAAATATTTAAAGTGCAAATTAGTTTTACACATTCTTGTCGAATTATTCTGAAAACGAATTTAAAGTCGCTTTGTTTTTCATTGGAGCTCAGACAAATACAGAATTGATGAAATTGATTGTTTATATCAGTGACACCAACAACAAGAACAGGGAACTCTTCATGGTTTAATTTGTTAGTTGCATCTGCATGCAACTTATCGGATTTCATCATGTTTTTCATTAAACGGGATGTTGATATAACAACCTGAAAAGGAGGGTTAGTACTATTTTCTTCACTGAATGAAATCTAGTGTCTAATGACAACAGCTTCATCTTATCCGTTTTGGTCTCTTTGGTAATGTTTCATACACCATCTGTCAAGCTTAGCAAGACTCATAGATGAGCTTCCAAAATTCTCTTTTCTTATTTGGCTCAAAAAGTTGGAGATTTGTGCCTTGTCTCTCACAGGTAATCCTTTCTCTCACAGCCTTTCAAGAATTTGCTTTGGTTTGATAATGTTATGCTCGAAAAATTCCACAATTTCGGTTTTCACCGATTGAGATAGCCCGCTTTCCATTACTGAGCATGAATGTTCATTGTAGTTACCATTAACTAACACATGTTCGTTTTATAAAAAAAATCTTTCTTTAATCTTTGATGATTTTTTTTGAAAGAAATTCTTAAAGAAATTATTAAATCATCAAATTTTAATATTAATCAATTTTGATTTTTCAATTCATTTCTTTCACTTTTAAAATAGAAAAAACCTTTTTCATTGATAAATAGTTTTTTCCTATTAAATATAAAAGATTATTGTAATATATAAATTTTAGTTAATGCATTGTTGCGTGATTGTTTCTTTCGTGAATTCTTCTAATTTGTTTGTATTCTGTTTGACCTGAGGTGTGTGTGTCAATTTGTTGGGGTTTTGTTTTCTTTTATATACGTCAACTTAATGCTGAATATGGATTTTGTTTAATTTTATTTAAGAAATGTTTGAAAGCAAACATGTAGGCTGTAAACAATTTGAAATTGTTTTATCACGAAAAATAGCAAAATAATAAATCCAGAAAATATCACTTTGGAAAACAATGGAGTGGAGAAAGAAAAAAAACCAATTCGTCATGTATAAATAATAATGAATTAAAATGAAAATGAATTTAAATTAAAATGATCAATGATCGCTAAGTGATCAGTTTAAAAATAATCAATAAAAAATATATAATACTGAATTCAGTACTTTAGTAATTCGGGAACTCGATTTATCTTGGTTAATTTACGTTCAAGATAATTTCCAAATCAATTCCAGAAGAATATAAAATTGGACAGAACAATTCTTGACTAATTTACATTTAAGAGAATTTCCAAACCAATTCCAAAAGAATATAGAATTGGCCAGAATAATTTATCACGACCCCTTTGAGTTGAAACATTTTCGTTAGATCGCGAGTCCCCAGTTAGTCCTGTATTAGGAAAATTTATCAGAAGAAATTTAATTTATAGAATTCATTAGACAATAAAATTTTTCATGTTATATAAAAAAAATCATAGAAAAATTATTATAGAAATTCTATTTTATAATTCATAGTAGTAAAAGTCAATAATAAAAAAATTCTATTTTGTATAAAACTATTAGTCGATAAAATTATGTCACAAAAAATTGTTTAAATTTGCTAATTTGAATCCTCAATGCGACACTCGGATTTGGATTGAAGGTCATTTTCGGCGGATTGCCGAAGTTCATATGAAACTCCGCAAGATCTCATGGGACGGCGGCGACGACGTGAAGGGAACCAGTCTAGATCGGAGCGCTAGACGACCGGGACTCGAATTCACTGGTTATTTTTATTTAAAAAGGAAAACCATTGTCATAAAATACATTTATTTGGTTTAATAGATTAATCGATATTAAATAAATAACCGCAAACAAAACAACAAAAAAGAATATTTACAGATAAAATGAGTTCAATGGGATCCGGAGTATATCTCAGTCGGCACAATCTGTCGGATTATTCGACCTCTTCGCTTGTCGACACGTCAGTAAGATGAAGTGTCCTTCTCGGTCGTTCCCTCGGTTCCGTAAATTCGGCAATCGACTTTCTGTTTGGTGATGTCGCCGGTTTCCTCGGTCGTTTCTTTCGTCGGTGTGGTACTTGTTGATCAACGGTTCTCACTTGAAGTTTCTTTGATACGTGATATCTCGTAATGTGTAAACGTAAGTTCGGTTTTTATTTCAAAATTTGTGCGACTTAGTTGAAAAATGATTCTCGTTTTATACTTTAGTTAGGTTGTCCTGTTGCCCCTTCTCGGCCAATCGTCTACTGCCAGCAAGAAGTCTACAAAATTCTACGATGCTGGTTGGTCGGGCTTGTCCGTGTGTCTCCAAAAATTTTTGGTAATTTTTGTTTTACTATAGAATTTTGTAATTGTGTGTTGATACATACGTTTTTATTTTCAGGACACACGCATGTATTATTCACTGGTGATTCACACGGAATCATCACCTGATGCCTATTCTTGGAGTCACGGCTGACTCATGGTAATTGTAATTAATTATCTATGTTTCTTAATTAATTATTTGGTCTTTCAGGGGTTATATCTTGCCACGGGAAGGTGCTAGGGCCTTGCGGTTTTCGTCCAGAAATTGCTTTTGCGATGCTCTTTCATGGGAGGGTCGGTAAACCCCCTAGCTCTTGGATACCCCAGTAAAGAACTTTGTTGTTTTTTGTCTGTTTTTTAATTAATTATTACTCTTTCAGGGTCGACAACTTCTTTCGGGGATCTATCATCGTCTTATAGGTTCCATTAAGGGACTCGCCTTGTGAGGGGCTATACGGAGGGGGTCGGATGACCTCTTAACTCCACTGGGTAATCCGGTAAGGGGCTTTATTATTTTTCAGGTTCGTTTTAATTAATTCTTATTCTTTTAGGGTTTATAACCTCTCTCAGGGGTCCTCCACGCTCCGATGGGTCAACGTTACAAGTGCACTTCGCGATGCTCCAACTGTAGGGGGGTGATTGTTCGATTTTCATCATCGGGTCGGTTTTCATTCAACTTTTTTTTATTTTCTTATGTTACATTTTCAGCTCTTATTCAACGTCTTCGATGCCCTACCGACCTTCTGGTGTGCCTCGACAGTTTTGAAACTCATCTGTTGTAGTACTGTCATGTTAGTTAAATATATATATTAAATTTTACTGATCTTCTTTTCCTTCTGTTTGCTGAGTGCTGTGTTTTGTGTGTTTGTGGAATTATGATAAAATCTGTAAATGGGTTTTTCGGCCGCAACAAATTCTTGACTAATTGTCGCACTATTATTTTTTGTGAAGCGTTTTTATATCTCAATATAGCGTACGCTCAAGAGAATTTCCAAACCAATTTCCGATGAATTGTCGCAGTTGACTATTTACCAACGATACAAATCACGTTTTGACTAAAATTCTGTATATTATTGTGCAAAAAAAGTTGTAAGTTTAATTTTGTTTAGTATATTCTTACGATTATAATTAAATCCAATCTCTAACTTTAGTTTTTATTTAATTATAGTAAAAATAAAATCAACTATAATAATTATCGTTAATTACAAAAGTAAAATCGAAGAAAAAAAAGATTAAACGAAAACATTAGAGCAATGAAAAAATAAATGTAAATAAAAAATGTTGAATTGAAAATTGTTTATATATTCACAATACATTTTGCGATATTTCGAAATTATCGATTTTTTTCCTTATAATCTTGACTTAACTTTTTAACAGAAAAACCCATTTTTTTCGATGTCTATTTAATGTGTAAATCGATCAATAGATCAAATTGATTAATCAATTAATGGAGTATTTTTTGTACCAATAGATATGGGTACATGATATTCTTGTCACCCACATATGCGATATCCATCACGACTTGCTCTAAAAACTCGTCACTTCTAATTGGAATCAACTTCTGTTTTGTTTTTTCACTTGGAATTTTTCTGCGTATACATTCCTGACATTCTCCTATAACGATTTGCACCTCTTTCGCTAAATCTGGTAGCATATAATGATTTTGGATATACTTCTTTGTCTTTTTGATACCTACATGACATAAATCTCTGTGTATTTTCCTGATGAAATCTCTTCTAATTTGCTTCGGAACCAATGGTAACACACAATTTCCTTCTTGCCTACCCCATAACCAATTCTGATAAACTAATTGGTTCTTTAGTTGTAATAACTCCTTGGTGATTTCATTCTTTTCACCCTCTGCCATCTCCTGTATTTGTTTCAACTGGTTCAACCTTGAGCACTTTTCATGTTCGTCTTTTATCCATTGAATTGTAGACTGAATCACCACAGTATTGATGTGTTTCACCCTTGCTTTTGTTGATTTTGGTTCTTCGTGTTTTGTTTCATATTGAGCACAAACGTCGTCGTATAGCTGTGATAATCCATCTGCATTTCCATGTTCGTCACCTTTTCTATACTTCAAATCAAAGTCAAAATCCGCCATGTTTGCTTACCATGTCTGAAATTGAAAAAAAATTGGAAAAAATTATAGAGCCACCCAGAGCATCCATTAATATTTGGCTGTCTGACATTGGAAAAGAAACTTTCTTTGATACGTCATTCAATTTTCTGAAATCTAAACAAACTCGAATACCTCCATCTTTCTTTGGCGAAATGACTAACGGAATAACTTTTACATTTCCGAATTATTCCTGCCTTTTCTAATCCTTTCAGAAATCCTTCGATTTGACTTTCTAAATGAATCGATTGCCTTCTTGGATTCAGAAAAATCGGTTTACCTTCTGTTTCAATTTTCTGGACAACAATATCCGTAAATCCCAGATCGTATTCATGGTTCATGAAAACATCATCATATCGTTTCACGAGGTCTTCCAGACGTTTGTTTTGCTTTTTCAGTTTCATGTCTTTCTCCACTATCACAACTGACTTGGTAGTTTTTTCAAGTTTGATTCTGAATTTATGCATGACATTAACACCTCCAATGACTGCCGGTCGGATTGCTTTCACCACTAAAAAATCAATCGCATGGCACTCTTCTTTCCATTTCAACTTCACTGTCATTTTTCCCAAACACTTATGGCCTTCTGAAAACGCTCCATTTAGTATAATTGGGCTCTTTTCTAATTTGGGTTGTCCGATTTCCAACAAAAACTTCTCACTAATAACTGAAACATCCGCTCCACTATCCCACAACATTAATACATTGTGCTTGTTCAGCTTAACATGGCTCCACCATCTACCATCTGACCCCTCTACTATCTCTGCAATTCGATTTTTTGGATATTTTATGCCGACTCCACAGACGAAATGCTCACCATGGAGTCTCTGGCATTTAAATCATCTTTATATTCATCTTTATATGATACGATATCCACATTTTCTTCTTTGTACACATCTTTGATGTATACTACATTAACATTCTTAATATGATTACAGTTTCTGAGTTCATGTCCACTTTTTCCACAGATTAAACAACGATTATTTAAAGGACAATCTTTCCTCAAATGCCCATGTTTTCCACAGCAATAACAATCCCCTATGTTTAAATGCTCCTCTTCTGGAGTCGGAAGTCTCTTTATTTTGCAATATAACTTCCTTGCTTCGTACCAAGCCGAATGCACCGGGCAATTATATTGTTGTTTATCTTCTGACATTCTACTGGATCCTTTCTCATTACTTTTCTTAAATCTTACCGATAGTATTCTACGTTCCGTTCTTAATATTGGTTGTCTATCGTTTGTTTCATTTAATCGAGATGTATTTCTTTTATGTTAACTTATATCTTCTAACTTGATGTTTGTCTTCCTTTACCATTTCTGCATACGATGTTTTGACGGCTAAAACATCATTTCTTTCTTCTTTTAATATGGTGTCCTCATAAATCTTAGCTTCCGCTCTCATTTCGTCCACCGATATGTTAGGTTTGAAAACAAATCGATCCTTCAGAACTTGAGATTTTATCCGCTTTTTCAAAAATTCATTAAAAATTTCTTCATCGCTGTGTTTCCTAAAATTTTCAATTGTTTTCCGAACCATTAATTCGAATGTTACGAATCTTTCATTCTCACCTTGACAAATTTGGCTTAGTTTGTCCAATTCTTCCAACAGTGGTACTTTCTTTATAAATGTTTTTTGGAACCAATTTTTGGATTCTACATCTGACATTGGTTTCTAACCCTCTTCTGTTGCATTCCCCCAAAGAATTTTCGCTTTGTCTATCAACAAATAGTTACACATTTCCGAGAATGTTAACCCAAAAAATTCGGGACATTGGCATATGTATCTATACCATATTTGACCTTCTTCAGAATCCATTCCATTGTACTCCTTCATTTTCTTCTCGAGGGTTTCCTTAAAGATTGATAGCAGTTCTAGTTTAGGAAGCCTCAAAAATTTTATTGGAACACCAGCGTAGTCGCCAGTTAAATCTCCAGGTTTCACTTCAGGATTCATAATATCAACAAGTAGAATTTATTAACTATTTACAATCTTTTTAGAATACTTAAACAAATTAATAATCACAACTATTATTATTACGATACATTAATGATAAAAGTTTTAATTTTTATTTTTTTTACGAAAACTGTTTAGAATTAAGTATTTGTAAAATCTTTAATTTGCAGAATTTCAATCTGACTTTAAAATTTAAAATTATAAAATTTGATTATTTCCGAAAATAACTTTTTAAAATTAATTAATATATATTTTTTAATTATAATTGCTTAGAATACTTTCGATTTTAAATATTTCCTTATTTTAGAAATTCTTTATAAAAATTAATTGTTTCAAAAATTTTAAGAGTGAGCCTGTCCTTCACAAATGTCTTTAATAAACTTTAAGAAAACATGACTGAATTGAAACAGTCTTTTGAGCAAAGAGAGGGAGATTTTTTGAATATAAAAAAAATAAACCGTTAGATAAATAATCAGTATGAAGACTGAAACATTATTGTTATTATTAGAGTGGCCGCATAGTGTGATAAATATATAAAAATAAAAGCAATGAATATTTGCAACAGGCACATCAAAAGTTCGTTGATAATTAAAAGTTAAATTAAGAGAAACCTTATATTAACATATATAGAAGTATTTATATTAGTAATTATATTATTAATACAAAAGAAATGTCGTTTTTAATCTTCAACTTTAAATGAACATAACTTTCTTTAGAATTAACTTTATTAGTCAAAAAAAAAACCATTACATTGAACACACTGTTGCCAACGGGTAACAAGTTTTATTATTCCAGTTTCATAAAAATCTGGAGTTCTGGAGGCGATGAAGTCGTCCACGGCTCTTTCAGCATCTCCTTCGTTTCTGAAGCATTTTTCGCGAAGGAACTGGCTGAAAAGGTGATAGTTTGTAGGAGAAAGGTCTGGTGAGTACGGTGGATGAGGCAAAGTTTCATATACCAGTTCGTTTAACTTCAGCATGGTCTTTCTTGCAACATGTGGACGAGCGTTGTCATGCAGAAGAATTAGCCCCTTTCATTTGAGTAATTCCGGTCGTTTCTTTGTAGTTCTTGGTACATTTTCTTAAATTGCAGATAATACTTTTCCGCTGACATTGTTTCGCCATGTTTTAAGAATTTGTAATTGATTAAACCGTGAGCGACCACCAAACAGTTACCATAGCTTTTTTGGTGTAATTTTGACTTCGGGAAAGGCTTTGGAGCCTCATTGAAATCCAACCACTGAGCTGAATGTTGTCGGTTGTCGTATAGGATCCATTTTTCATTGCACGTTACAATTCGATCCAGAAACGTGTCGCTTTGATTACGCAAAAGCAGAGAAGAACACACGTTAAAACGACGATTTTTTTGATTTTCGTTTAATTCGTGCGGCACCCACTTGTCCAGCTTTTTCACTTTCCCGATTTTCTTCAGATGGCGAACAACTGTTAATTGGTGAACGTTGAGTTCTTGAGCGACTTCCTGTGAATTTTTATGCAGGTCGGCATTGATTAACTTCTTCAAATGGTCGTCGTCAACTTGTGATAGTCGACTACCGTGTTCTTCTCGCTGCCACTACGAAACTTAGAAAACCAACGTTGTTCGTAAATTAGTGGTATGTTGTCCAAATACATTGTAAATATTCCGAGCCATTTCTGTCGCTTTTCGACCTAGTTTGAAATCGTGGAATAAAATTGTTCTCATTTCCTTCTTTTCTAACATTTCTAAAATAAAATAAATACACCTTAAATTAACAACAATAATGTCATACTTGGTATCAAAATATCAGAATTATTGTTATTTTTATTTATTTATTTATTTATTTCCATTGGGTAAAGTTTAAGCTTTAATGTAAATTTAAATATGAATCTATTTACTAATGATTTTCTAAATATTTCAAACAATGAATATTAAATACATTAAAAACAAAATTTCTTTTGCATCAACCTAATAAGATCACTTTCCGAAATCATTTTGATTTAAATCAAAATAATATTTAATTTTTTAACTTTGTTGTTTATTTGTACGTTTTATAATGTTTTTAAAATTTTGTTTTTCAAATGAAGTAATATATGCTGTTTTTTTAATTTTGCATTTTTATGAGTTAAACACTTATAATTTCTTTTTTGTATTTTGAAATTCTAGAAAATACGTTATATTTAATATTTAATTTTTTTTATATTTTCAATATTTAATTTTTTAAATCATATCGTTAATTAATTTTAAAATTTGAAAAAGAAATTTACAAAAACTATTAAATTTTTAATAAAATTATTATTTTTAAAAATATTATTTTATATGTTATCTGTTTTAATCCACTCATTTTTCTACTAAAATAATATTTTAAATCAAATAAATTTATAAAGAATATTTTCAAATTCAAGGTCAAAATATTTAATTATCATTCTACTTAATTTTTAAAATTTTCAATTTGATTTCTGTTCAAAATAATTTTTAAAACCATCAACGAACTAAATTAACTATCTCCTCATAAGAATCATTGTCAAATTTCTCAATAAAGTCATCTCAAACAATCACGTACTTCTCCCATCACTTCTTCATATTTTAGATGTCCATAATGAAGAAGTCTTCAATATACACTTATTGACGGCTTCACACATTTTCTGAACATCGCCGAAGTGGTATCTTCGCAGTGATTTCTTCAGCGCTTAGAATAGGCAGTAATCGCTTGGTACAAGGCCTGGCAAAAATGAAGGCATTTGAGTTTCTTTATGATATACACTATGTGTCGGGGTATGTAGAGTCACTTGGACGATTTGCTAGGAAACGATAGAGCAGAACAAGCGGCAAACCACATAATACAATCTTCGATGAATATCGTAATTTCCCCTTTTTCTTTATCACAAAATATTGTCTCTCAATATCTCAAGATATCGTGTCTCTATCGACAAAAATAAATTAAATTGTTAACGATAGTTATTTGACTGGATTTTGTTTTGTAGAAAAGCAACGATAAATAATGAATCAATAACGAATTTCTTCGTATAAAACCACAGTACAAAAGCAGCGGTCAAATCGTTTTATTTAAACAAATATCATTTCTTTTCGTTGTCAATAAACATATATTTTATTAACAAAAACCATTTTTTACCACGTTTTTCTTAACTTGCTTTGGGTTCTGTCTGTCTGTTTGTTTGTGATGTTTCACTTTTCACACGCTTTTTTAGACCACTTCCACTCATCCGATCGTTCTGAAATTTTTTA
>MQRK01246266.1:77640-91124 GCA_001938485.1 Girardia tigrina
AAAAGTATGTAAAACAAGTTTTAATGTTAGAATAAAAGTTCAATAAACTTGTTTTGGATAAAATAAGTTTTGTGATTCCTTATAATAAATTTTGAATATTGGAATTGTAATTTTAATCACAAATCTGTTTCTTTAAAAATATGAACAAAAATATTAATAACAATCGTTTGCCCTCTTTGTCCAAAATATCGTGGAGGCACGGATTCCTGAACAAAGACTAAAAAATAAGAAAATAATATTAAATAAAAAAGTTTTAAAAACCACGTTTTCATATAGACTAAAAAGAGGAAAATAATTTCAAATATGCACAACTAAAATTAAATGGAATGTTGCATGACTAAAAAACGTGGGGCGCTAATATCAATTGTCTAACTTTCAATACATGATAATATTGTTAACCGGAAAATAAGTCAGAACAATAAAAGACCTAATTGCTGTTTGATGCAGCGATTCACATACTACCTAATGAAATTCAAAAAATTCCTCACCAAAAAACTTTCATGAAAAAAATAGATTTCCAATAAGTTTACAAAACTAAATCTGTCAATAAAAGAATAAAAAAATGAATAAAGTTTCAAATCAGGTAAAATTATGAAGTTAAATTGTGCTTCTCCTAATCAGATGGATGATTAATATTTTAATTCTTATAATCTGAAACTAATTTATTTAAATTTCGATTTAATATTCAAATTTTTAATTTTTATTATTGTAACTTTTAAATAATTTTATTGATTTTATTTTTGTAAATTTTTAAATAATTAAAGTCAAATTAATGTTTAATATGACTATAGAAATATTTTATTTTAGCCAATAAATTTTAAATTAAATATTTTTAAAATAAAATAATTTTCTCAAGTATATTTCAGATTAAAATGAGAGATATTGAAAATTGAGTGATGGATTATAGTGAAAGCAATACTATTGATCATCATAAAGATGATAAGAAATGTGAATGTAATAAATGTTCTGTCAAAATTGTGTCTTCTCTTAACATTTCTACTTCGATATTGTCTAAAATTAAATCAGAATTGTTATTATTTTTATTTATTTATTATTTCCATGGGTTAAAATTTAGAAAATAAATATCATTTGATATTTTAATTAATAATTCACTTTATTAAAATTTAATTTATTTTATTTTTGATTAATAATGAGATTTATACTTTTACACCTCATTTTACGATATTTTCATTCCTGTACAACGGATGTGTTGATGAATATGTCGGACTGTGTTCTCAATGCGTTTTCGACAAATAGAACATTCGTCATAATGATAAATGGAGTCTGTTACACTTGCCATACGGATTCAACAATGGTTTCCGAAACTTCTTCACAAAAGATGTATAGAAAGATGTCTGATAAAGAAACATTGTTGCGACTCGTTAGAGGTAGCGGTGTCGATTCATACACGTTCTTTATTTCAAGCAATCCCGACCAAAGGGATGTGGTCGACAGTTCTTCGAACTATTCTGTCAATTTTAGAAGTATTTTGTTGGACGAATGGAATATTATTCGACCGATGTATATGAATGTAACAGTGAGAGATGTGAATGATAGAGTTGCAGCTTGGCTTTTATTTACAGTAAATCAAAACGATGGTTTAACATCTTGGTTTAGTAAGAATAATTCGCGAGAATCCTATCCGTGGAATATAAAGAAATTATTATCAAAAAATTATGTTTATTTTGGAATTGAAGGAGATTATAGTTTGAAACGGTCATTCTTTATTCATGAGATATATGGTGGTTGTCTAGGAGATGTTGGAGTCTTAGGAGTATTCGGAAATCAATACTAACGTTCATTTGTTGTTGATCCGAGACGTCCACAAATCCTTTACGCTGTCGATTCTGGAGCTGTAGAATTTTTGAGTAATGGTTTATATTTAGGAAAATCTCTGGAAATTATCGGAATATTTAATTCTAATTTATTTTTATGACTAAAATAGTATAATTAGTTTACATTATTAAACATCAACTTTTTTTTATCTCCCTCATACCTTTAGGTTTCCTTAAATATGTTAGATTACTCATTCTTTTATTTAATTATAGTCATCTCTCATATTATTTAATAAAATATTCAACCATTATTTTCCTTTACTATAAAATGTGTTATTTAATTTTATCTTTTGAATGTGATCCCGAATCAATAAATTATCAAAAGGTACTTTCAGAAGTGTCCGAATTCATTTCTCATTTTGGAGCCCATAATTTCGATATGATCTTCTTCAAGGTTTTCACCAACAATCTTCTCTTATAACAAGTAAAATTTAAAACTTTCCAGTTCACAAAAAACAAAGATTTTTTACAAAAATAAATAATTTCTTATCAATAAAAAATAATATTTTTTTATTTAATGAAAAAATTTTTTTTCTAAATTTTAATTTCAATGAAATTTTTATTTTAAACTCAATCTGGAAGAATTATACATTCTTCTTTTAAAGAATCCTCAGAATCAAAAAAAAAAACAATAATAATAAATGTTTTCAAAAGTATTGGGATACTATTTATATGTATAATGGAAGCATGAATAAGTAATTTATTATATTATATTTGTTTGTAAATGTCTACACGAACTTCTATCAACTTAAATAATTATTTTTATTTTCCAAATAAATATGACAATTACGAAATGCCATTTCTAATTTATTTGTTCACTTATTTTTATTTACAATTTACTTTAGATTTATTTACTTCTACATATCCTTCGCTTAGTTTGTAATTTTTTGTTTTAATGTAAAACAAAAATATTTTGTAGTAAATTAATTTCCAACATAAATAGAATACAAGCATTAAAATCTAATCAAATTTATATAAGTATATATATATATATATATATATATATATATATAAGTGAAATATAAAATATCAAATGCTGCCTAATTCTTTTATGACTTCCCGTTGTTTGAGAAAGCGCACAGGGACGCGGTGAAGCTTACAGGGATATTGTTCTTTAAAATGGTATTTTTATTGTTATTATAATTGTCGTTATTATTACTATTATTATTATCAATATTATATTTTATTACTATTGTTACTGTATTGTAACTATTATTACTATTTTTATTATTATCATTATCATTATGACTATTACTTAAATTATTATTAAAATAGTCATTTAAAGAAAGAATTAAAAAGCCAAACTTACCACGTTTTGGCATTACATTTACATCCCAAAAAATTGACATGTGCACGTGCACACACGTAAAAAATGGAATAAAAAATCATAATTGGGTATAAATACTCTGACATAAAATAATGTCACAAATTTGCTTGAGGAAAAATTTGGTTTTCACACAAAAAATTATAAAGTGGTTAAAAAAGAATTAAATTTCTTATTATCAATTGTTAATTAAACTGTGTAATTGTAGATCTGCTTATAAATTAAAAGTAGTTTATATTACGCAAAAATTAAAACAATCATTTTAAAGATCGCTATGTAAAATAAGCCACTTTGAAGATTTGTATCTACATTTGCGGTTGATTTGATAATTACTAGGTATATTTAGATTTTTGATGGTCTCTGTTACTATAAAAGTAGCAAATATATAATAAAGCAAAAAGCTCAGAGTGATCTTGCAATCTGTTAAGAGAACTCACACATTTGACAGAACATTTATTACATTCACATTTATTATCATCTTTATGATGATCAATAGTATTGCTTTCACTATAATCCATCACTCAATTTTCAATCTCTCATTATAATCTGAACTATACTTGAGAAAATTATTTTATTTTAAAAATATTTAATTTAAATTGTATTGGCTAAAATAAAATATTTTATAGTCATTTTAAGCATTAATTTGATTTTAATTATTTAAAAATTTACAAAAATAAAATCAATAAAATTATTTAAAAGTTACAATAATAAAAACTAAAAATTTGAATATTAAATCTAAATTTAAATAAATTAGTTTCAGATTATAAGAATTAAAATATCGATCATCCCTCTGATTAGGAGAGGCACAATCCCAAATCAACACACAACATTTAAACATGCAAACACTACAAAAAAACCATTATACACCCTATATTCCTTACATCCAACTCGATATAAATGGCTTTAGCCATTCCACATTTCTGATCAAAATTCTACCTTCTTCTAGTTCCAATTCATAACTTCTTTCATGTCTTTTGCTTTTTACTATGGCTGAACCCATATATCGATCTTCTTCATTTGTAGCATTTTCTTTTTTATCAACACTTTATCCCCCGTTTGTTTCTATCGTATTTTCGCTCTTTTATTTCTTATAACAACTCTGTTTCTTAGTATTTTTCCACC
Organism: Girardia tigrina; assembly: GCA_001938485.1. Classification (NCBI taxonomy): domain Eukaryota; kingdom Metazoa; phylum Platyhelminthes; order Tricladida; family Dugesiidae; genus Girardia; species Girardia tigrina. The sequence goes on from MQRK01246266.1 coordinate 81,922, forward strand.
AACGTCTTAGCTTCCTACCAAATATCATTTCTGCTGGTGAGATTACTGTGGTAGCTTGTTCATCTTAAATTCTACTTCTGGCAAAATATCCGTCCAATCTTTGTGGGCTTGATCTTTTTATCCTTATGTTCATAGCATCTCTAATAGTTCTAAATTGTCTTTCAATGATGTCATTAGAATTGTGATGATAAGGACTGAAGTAAATTATTTCTACTTTCAGGGCCGGATTATCCATTGTGTCAACTGTGCCTTGGCACAGGGTGCCGAGATTATATGGGGCCGCCTGGACCCAGTCCAATAAATGTAAAAAAAATAAAAATAAAACTAGTATTTCCGATTTTCCCCTATCTGACTTCGTAGTATGTGATTTTTTATTTAAAAAATAAATACGTCAAGTCATAACATCATCACTAGTTCTTATTAGCAGGAGAAAATATTAATTAAATAGATAAATCACATTAATATTACAAAAATTTATTTAAAAATATTTATCGATAATCGATCAATCGGAAATAAAAAATGTCAGACAAGCGTGTTTATCTAAGTAGAGCGCCGAAACGTAAGCGAAAAGTTGAACAGAAAGAAAAAGAATTAGTTAACAGTCAGAACATGAATTTGTTTAAATTGGGATTTACTGTAACAACGAACACTGTTAACTATCAGTCTGAATCGGATATGAGAGTCATAGAAACTGACGTGCTTTGTTCAGATTCTCAAAAATTAAACGTAGCTTTCAAAGAAGCTGAAATGTTATTTAACTCTGAAGGAATTCATGAAAAAGACAATAGTGGTGAAATCATTGAATTTATCCTCAAGTTAGTCAAGTGGCTGAAGCGACTGAGGTTGAAAATCAAAACACATATTTGAATATTAAAGAATCTTCACAAGATGTTCATGACTTTACAAAGGTTGAATTTAGTAATGAATGTGTATTGTGGACTAACATTTCTGATAATATTCGTGAATTTTGGCTTAGAAAAGGTTCAAATGATTTCCAACATTATGATGATGATTTCGAAGCTTCAGAAAGAATTTATCCAATGGTAGAAAGCGAAATTCTTCACGATGTCATTTATACAGAAAACATGTTTCTGGTGAAAAAATTTTACGTTCGTGGCTGCTTTATTCGCCGTCAAATGGAAGTATATTTTGCTTTGCTTGTCGATTATTCAAGTCAAATTTAAATTCTGCATTTGCTTCTGACGATGGATTTAGCGACTGGAATCATTCGACAGCATGCATTTCTTAGCATGAAAATAGTCAATGTCATAGAGATGCCATGTTAACTTTGGCTACAAGACAACAATATGCTGGTACAATAGACGGTCAAATGGAATTAGAATTTACAAAAGAAGGGGATTATTGGCGTAATATTCTAAAAAAAATTGTTGCAGTCATAAAGTTTTTAGCAGAACGAGGACTGGGGAAATGATGAGTTGATAAATTCTTCCCAAAATGGTAATTATTTAGGAGTTCTAAAACTATTAAGTTAGTTTGATCCATTATTAAGTAACCATATTGATAAATACGGCAACCAGGGAAAAGTCTGAGCATCGTACTTGTCATCCATAATATGCGAAGAATTTTTCCAGCTTATGGGTGATAAATTGCTAAAAATTATTGCAAAAGAAATTAAGGAGCAAAAATATTTGTCTGTTTCTGTTGATTGTACTCCAGATCTTAGTCACGTCGATCAATGAATGTTATCATACGATACGTTGAAAAATCATCCCATCAAGCTAAGGAGAGGTTTTTGAAGTTTTCGCCTTTGGTAAAAATATACTGGAGAAACACTAACAAATATCTTGTTATGTTTTTTAAACGAAATTGGTGTATATATATCAAATTTTCGTGGACAGTCATACAATAATGCAGCAAATATGTTGGGGAGATACAATGGTATGCAAGCTAAAATTAGGGAAATCAATCCATTAGCACACTTCATACCATGTGCTGCTCATTCCATAAATTTAATTGGAACTTCAGCTGTTGAATATTGTGTCGACACTGTTAATCTTTTTGGATTTGTGCAGAAATTATCAAATTTTTTTAGTGCATCTACATCTAGTTGGGCAGTTATGAAACGTTGTTTGGGATCCAAAAATTTACTTTTAAAATCGCTCTCCCAAACCAGATGGCCAGCTAGAGCAGATGTAATTAAAACTCTATCAGATGGATACAACTATATAATAGAAGCTTTAATATGTCTTGCAGGTGATGATCAAAAACTAGAAACACGCCGTGCAGCAAATGATCTTTTGTGACATTTGTCATTTTATGAAACGGTATTTCTAATTGAAATGTGGAACAATATTCTTCAGAACATAAATAAAACCAACTTATATCTTCAAAAATCAAACTTGGAACTTGGTACAGCAGTGCAGTTATTAAAAACATTGCATGAGTATATTTGTTTGCAAAGAGAAAATTTTGAAAAATTTGAAACAAAAGCCAAAATTAAAGCTCCAGAAACTAGATACAGAAATGAAGATAAACGTAAGAAAATGCGTAAAAAATTTGAAGATGATATCCCAGCTGAAGAAGCAAATCTAGAAATTAGAGAAAAATTCCGCGTGGAAACATATTTGGCAATAATTGATAAATTGTCAGCTAAATTGGACAGTCGAACAAAAGCTTATGATTCAGTGAACAACTTATTTGGTGTTCTAACAGAATTTTGGAAACTTTCAACAAATGATGTGGCTGTTCGAGCTGATTTACTCGAACAACGGTATCCAAATGACTTAGTAAGTTCTTTTTCGGAAGACCTACAGCATTTTAGACTTTTCATTCAAAATTTCATTAAAATTAAAAATGAAGAAGAAAACCAATCACAGGTTGTATAGCTTATTATTTGACTTGAATTTTGACAGTTCATCTCCAAACATTGAAGTTGCATTTAGAATATATCTCAGCTTGATAGTTAGTAATGCTAGTGGAGAGAGAACATTCTCAAAATTGAAAGTGAACTCCTACAAAAAACTGATCTTAATGATCTTAAAAATTGATCTTAAAATCCTTTTAAATGGTCCGCAAAAATCCATATACAGCTTTTGAAATGGTTCATCATCAAATTGCTTAATAAAACTTTCTTTCGTTTTTGTGGTTAAAGTCTTTCTCATTTGACAGATTATCTCTCTCATATTAAACATATCGAAATCATCTTTCAAATAGTTATAAACCTTTTTACTACCAGAATGGCACAGCATCTTGAGAGCGTCTTCCACGAATTCTGTCCTTGTGGTTCTCGGAATCCAATATTTGTTATCTAGTGTTGTCACAGTATTGTCTTTCAGTATCCATTTCTTTGTTCTTCCCATTCTAATATCTTCTCTGATCTGATTTATTTCATCATTAATTTTCTGCCACTTGAACTCCTTTGATTCTTCGTCTAAAGCCAAGATTCGTGTTTAATCTTTCCTTTCTTAGCTTCTTCGTGCATTGTTTGACTCTGACTACATAATTCACAAGAATTTCTCGACATTGCATCTGCACTTGAGTGTTTTCCTCCTTTCCGATATTCCATTCTCATTAATTCTTAAACATGCTTCCTTAATTTTTTCCAGTACATGTTTTATTCGTTGCATATAACTCTTTCCTTGTAAATCAATATCCAAGCTTGTGTTTGTTCATTTTATGTGATCCATACGCGATCACTCTTTCTCTACCATATGTGTCCTTCTGTGATTATACTGCCCCGATTGTATCGAAGCTTGCATCCGTATCCAGTTTAAACTCCTTCTCAAAATCAGGATACGCCAGTATCGGGGTGTCAACCATTTTTTCTTTCAATTTTCGAAAAGCTTCCTCGCATTATTCAGTCCATATTATTTTCTTGTCTCTATTCTTACCACACAAACCCTTCAATACTTTTGAGTATTTTGCATAATCTTTTAATGGCTTCAATCTTTGTTTGATCAGTTTCTATACCATTCTTACTGACAATATATCTTAGAAATTTTGTTCTTTCTGTTAAAAATTGGCACTTTTCTGGGTTAATTCTTAAACATGCTTCCTTAATTTTTTCCAGTACATGTTTTCTTCGTTGCATATGCTCTTCTTTATTTTTTGCAAAAACCAAAATATCGTCCAAATATACTACTGCCTCTTTCCAGTTTAAATCTCCTAGGATTTTGACCATTAGCTCTTGGAAAGTTGCTGGGGCTGCTGCTATCCNNAACGGCATTCTTTTGAAACAATACTGTCCGTTCTTTGTTGAGAATGCTGTTTTAATCTTTGATTCTTCTTCCAACTCGACTTGGTAATACGCGTTCCCAAGATCAATTGTACTAAAATATTGCGCACCATTCAGTGTGTTCAGTATGTCATCACATTTGGCATAGGAAACGCTGGCCTGACGGTAATTCTATTCAACTGGCGGAAGTCTACACACACTCGAATATCTTGTTTTTCCTTTTTCCATACGCATACTAATGGGAAATTCCATGGTGAGCTACACTTTTCGATTATGTCATTTTCTTCGTAGTTTTTAATAACATCATCCAATTTGTCCTCAAAGTGTTTTGGTTGCCGATAAGGTTTTACTAGTATTGGATCCCCGTGTGTTTCTATACGGTGTTTTGTCCATGATGTTTTCCAAATATCCCACTTATCAACCATGAATACTGATTTATAATTTGCTAAAATCTTCATTAATTGTCCATCAATTTGCTTGTCAAATATATCCATTATTCTTCTTAGTCTGTCCTCATCTGATGGATTGTCTCTAATCACTAATATTTCCCCACCTCGAGGTATCTGTCTTTTTAGTTTTATTCCGAATTTATCCAAGAAATCTATACCTGCAATCATTTCGGGGTCTAGTTATTTGACCACATAAAACTCTATTGACTTTTGTGTTCCTTCAATAGCCACATTTAATTGCACGATCCCATAATTGATCAGTTCTGAATCATTTGCTCAATGGATACGTTTTTTCGTTTCTCTTATTTTAATATCTTTCATGTTTTTAATTATCTCCGCTTTAATTACATTTACTCTTGCTCCAGTGTCAAAAAGGCAATGGACTTTCCTATCTTTCACGTAAAAATCCACACTTGGACGTCCTTTCAGTTCTTTATAATTTATCTTAAACTTTGATATCTTCAATATTTCTGTTTTACCATTTAATTTCTTATCACCTTGAGTTGTCATACTATTACACTGTTCTCGATTTACAATATCTTCACATTCAAGTTCGCACATCTCTTGAGGAATATTTTCATACGTAAAATCAAACATATAATCACACACAAATTCATACATGCAATCAAACATACATTTACATTGGTTTTCTAATGAAGCACACTGATCATCTCTCCTTGTGATCGTGCGTCCTCGTTTTCTTGTTCGTCTCCGGATCTTCTTTTATCTCAAGAATAATCTCTTGCCGTATTCTCTTCTCTTCTATCAGACATTTCCGATCTCCTGTTCATTTCATCATAACTGCCGTCTAACTCCGCCAAGTGTTGTTTCTTATTCATATATGCCGGTCGTTCTCTATGTCTTTGATTAGAATAATCTCTTCTGTCATTCCATCGATTTCTATTATTGTCCCATTTCCGTTGGTCACGTTCTTTAAACCTATTTGGGTTTTCATAATATTGTGTTCGTAGGTGTCCTCTTCTTTGACAGTGACTACACTTAACGTTCGGACATTCTCTTCTAACATGACCTTCCTCATGGCATGCCCAACAAATTATTTTTCTGACTTTATAATTTCCACTTGTACCGTCTCTCTTTACTTTGTCGTTCCGTGGTTTTGGTGTTCTTCTTTTATTCTTCACAGTTTTCCAATCGTTTTCTTTCCTTATGTTATATACTGCAATCGGTGAATTTCTTTTTTTTCCCGTATTCATACATCGCCATTTGTACGTTTTCGATCTCCTCTGCCTTTGTTACACCTCGGATCGCTATCTCTTGATCGACGTTATCATCGTCAATCATATTAGCATAGACCAAGTTTGATAGTTCTTTCTTACCAAACTTTTTCTCCACTAATCTTTCAATTATCTCATCTGCTTTGCGGAACGCAAGGACGGGTCACCGCAACCTACTCTTAACTCTATGAGATCTTTCATCAAATCCAAAATAGATTTCTCTTTTAAAAATGCTGCTCGCATTTTCTCTTCGCAAGTACTCCCTGGGGTCTTCTCGTATCTCAGAATTGTATCTGGAGTCAAGTAGGGTGTTACCAGTAGGATTTTTCTCTCCTCTGATAATCCCATAATCTTTGAATACTTGTTAAAACTTATCACGAATTCTTCTAACTTGTGCTCGGATCCATCGAATGTTTCTGGACCTTTGATGTTCTGAGTCACGTGGTGTGGAGTCACCATGTTAAGAGAACTCACACATTTGACAGAACATTTATTACATTCACATTTCTTATCATCTTTATGATGATCAACAGTATTGCTTTCACTTAAATCCATCACTCAATTTTCAATATCTCTCATTATAATCTGAACTATACTTGAGAAAATTATTTTATTTTAAAAATATTTAATTTAAATTTTATTAATAAACTTGAAAAAAGATGGCAATTTTTTATTATAAACAAATAAACGCCATTTAAAAATATATTTTAGGATAATATATTTTGACGGTTTAACCGTCATCATTAGATCACTGATTATGTTCTTTTTTATTGCTTTTATATAAGAAATGAATGATTATGTAATTACTTACGTAAGTCTAATCGAAAACTCTTAACAAATTAGTTGAGAGTGCTGTTTGAACAATGTTCAAAACCGTCGAAATATATTATCCTAAAATATATTTTTAAATGGCGTTTATTTGTTTATAATAAAAAATTGCCATCTTTTTTTCAAGTTTATTAATAAAATTTAAATTAAATATTTTTAAAATAAAATAATTTTCGAACTCACTCTATTCATTTAATTATTGATGTATTTGTAGATATTTTATTATTTATATTTACACATTTTAAGCCAACTGTAATTTCATAAAATTTCCTAAAGGTTTAGAACGTATTTAATATATTAAACGGGTAAGACAAATTATATTAATGATACCCTCAATAACTAAAGGCAAAGAGCGTCACAAATTGAGACCCGGGTATTCTAGTCACTAATTATCATTCATAATTAGCATATGGCCAAGTCTGCCACGCCAGCATTTGACCGATGTTAGTTTATGCTAAATAAATGCGAAAATTCACCCGAGTTTCAGCATATTAAATCATAATTAATTTAGACAATAAATTCACGTCTCACTAATGGGAATCACCTAAAAATATTTTAAAACATTTTATTGAAAATAATCATTTACTTTTTACCTTTAGACACTTTGTATATTCACTATCGCATATATCAAGAGTATAAAATTGATGATAATATCCAATATATTATTTTATATTTTTCTACATACAAATTAAATTAAAGTGTAACTAAAAGATAAATAATTCGTCGAAAGATATTTTTTGAAGGATTAATTGATGCAAATTGAAATATTTCCGTATAAAATATTCTGAAACAAGCGAATAAAAGATAAATATGATAATTTTGTTATTTTTCTGTTTCATTTTAAGATGCTCTCACAGAGGAAATATAATATAATTTGTAAAATATAAATAAATTATTTGTTATAAATAAAGCATAATCGATTTATATAATAATATATACTCCAAATCTTATTCATTTAAAATCTCAATCGGGATGGTAAAATTCAATTTGTGATAACACTACAATTTTATTTCCACGCAAAATGTCTTTTCAAACAAATTTTCGAGGAATTCTTAAACCCTTATACATAAACATGTGCTATAAATACAAATTCAAATTTTACTTCAAAAAATTTTAATGTTACAATATCGTCACATTTACATTCAGAATTTTCAAATTAATATTTCAAAATATTTCACATTCAAAAATTTAAATTTTACTTTCTTACACCATTATATTCGAACACCAATTTGACTTTTCATACTTTTATTTAAATAACAATTTTGATTGTCCTTAAGACAATCTTTATCAAAGCTTTCGTATATTGGCATTCTAAACAACATTGATTAATGAATTAATTCTTATTATTTTTTAGCAAATGGAGAAATAAATATTTTAATAAAATATTTACTCAAAACTTATTGGATAGAAATTAAAATGATTATTAATTATTTAAAAAATATTAATTTGATTTATTTATTAAAAATTATAAAAAGTAATTAACTTATCTAAAATTGTAAAATTATTTGAAACTAAAAATTAATATAAACATTACATATTTTTAGATATGTAATGCTTCTGTAAACTAGATACTGCACATGCCGCGATAGCTTGTCGTCTAAATCAGAAAAAAATAAATATGCCTTACAAGTATTTATTTAAATCCAAACTCAGCATCGACAAACAATCAATTAAAACAAATGAATCAATAAATAATCACAATTAATAATACAACACAAACATTTTCAGTAGCAATTTCTGCGGGAAGCATCCTTCTGGATTAATATGTTTTTGTAGCTTTATTCAAATCTTTAAATTAATAAATGAGATAAGAATAATAAATTACTTTTTATTTCTCAAAATTTTATTGGATGAAAATGCATCAAGTAATTTTTTAAATAAACATTAGTTTTTAAAATATTTTAAATTCAATAAGTTAAAATCGTTTACTAAAAATATTAATAAAATTTATAATTATAAAACTTTAAAATATAAAATAAAATATAAAACTTAATTAGTATTTAAAAATTAATCTCATAAAATCAATTTCATAAGATTTAAATAGTTAATCAATAACATATCAATACCATCTGATTAGGAGAGTCACCAATCTAAACAGCATACAAACAACAAACTTACAAAATTCCGAATTTTCTCTCACAGAAACTTTAGAAAACAAATCAGGTTTGAGTGAATGAAATTGATCGCGTTTAATGTATCTTTCCTTAATTTTCAAGATATATAAAATAAATTTATTTTAATCCAATAATTTATTACTTACATTTCAACAAAATATTTTATAGTCATGAATAATGTGTAAGTTTATTACAATGTGTGGATTGACCTAATGATAAGATTATTACCTCGATACGTGTGTTTTTCCTTAAATCCTTTCTATACACACACGTATAAGGATTGTAGTGATTCACGTAGTCACGTATTGATAATATATTAAAATTATACATATAAATATTTATTAGTATATATATATATATATATATATATATATATATATAT
>MQRK01246274.1:0-11902 GCA_001938485.1 Girardia tigrina
ATACAAATTATTCATTTGTCTACAGCTTTTTTAATAACATATTATCATTTTGTGCACTTAATGTGTAGAAAATGTGAAAGTCAACAGACTTTTGTCCACAGCTGTATATATATAATATTTGTCTAAAAAGTGTGTTCGTTTGTCAGTCACACTTTTCAATGTGAAATTGCGGAGGAAACAGAGTGAATCCATTTAAGAACGTGGTCAAAATGGATAAACCGCATTTGGACAATTCTGTTGGTGCAGCGCCGTCACTGAATGACACTGTGGGCCGACTTTATTGACCGATTGTTAAATCAACACAGAATTCGAAGCAATAAATTATAATAATTACGATTTAAAAATTTAAACAGAAACTTTCAAAGACAAAAATGCGACTCACCCGTCATATATTACGGTTTTTTACTAGTTTGATACATGAAACTCTTTTTAGGGAATGTAAGTAGCCTTCTGTTGGAGTCAATATTTAAATCTTTATTATTTTAATTAGGATTTAGAATAGAAACCGCAATAATAAATACGAAACAAGAACATATATTTTATTCTTCCTATTATCATCAATTTGTTGGAATGTGCTTCTCAAGTTTCCCATCTTTAAATTGTCATATCTAATCGATATAAATAACTCTAAAAGTAAACATAACGGGTACAAAGTAAACAGGGAAAAGCAGTTAGGCCATGGAGTACAGTTAAAGTAGTATAACTCCTTTGATGACCTATTTTATTGACCCCTCTTGAGGTGTGATCTTTTTTTAATTATTATTTTGATAAGTATTTTTTAAACTGCTGAACTATGTATTGTTCCCCCTTAAAATGAAAACTATAGTGTTACCATTATAACTTGTTTGCCTGATCAAGGAGGTTGTATTTGGTACCTAATTTCGGACTGAAACATAATTAAATAGTTTTTAATGATTATACACTAGTGAGGTAAAGTTTTTAATGATTTTATACGATTTTCTTGCATTAATCAATTTTTTATAAATTAAAATTTAATTACTTCATGCAAATCAAGAATTAAAATTCCTTAAAATTAATCATTTTATTATTTATGATTAAAATTTAGTATTATAATTAAATACATATATGTTTACTAATGATTAAATTAAATCATTTAAATTAACAAAAAATTAATTAATTTTATTTAATCAAAAAATGTTTTAATTACCTAAAATAAATATTTTTTATGAAAAAAAGTCTTCATTTAAATTAAAATAATATATTATCTGTTTCATTTATTTGACAATAGAAAAAAAATATTGAAAAAAATTTTTTTTAATTATATTAATGGATATTTTATGAATGGAGAGGTTTTTTTTAAAAAAATTCAAATTGTTAAAATTTTTTCCCTTTTGTGAGTAATGTATTTATGTTTCGTTAAATTATTTAAATTTAAATTAAAAAAACACGGTCTATTATTAAAACAATGAAATATTGAAAATATATCAACATTATAATAATAAAATAAAATAATTTCTTTGTTTCATTTAAACAATAAAACTTATTTTCTTATTTTTTTTCATGTGCCTCTTTAAAAGTTAAAAAAAATTAATATATTTTGTGAAAAAAATTTCAAAATTTTTTTTTCAAAATAATAATTAATTAATTTATTAAATTAGTAAAATTAAATAAAAATATATTTTTATATTTTTATTAACCGTTCTAGGAGCGCCAAATCGTTCGTCAAACCGGTTTTCGAACTCTGTCAATCATCGATATTTATTCACTGTTACATGTGATAATATAAACAAAACATATTAAAATGATTTATATGAATACGATTAAAACAATAAAATCCTTATCGATTGTTCATTAATTATTCAATGACAGTCGAATAATTCTCGACAAATTATACAAAAAAATGTTTGATTTCTAATACTTTTATAATGTTTTAATTAATAAAAAATATATAAGAATTATTATTATTAATAAACTTGAAAAAAGATGGCAATTTTTTATTATAAACAAATAAACGCCATTTAAAAATATATTTTATGATAATATATTTAGACGGTTTAACCGTCATCATCAGATCACTGATTATGTTCTTTTTTATTGCTTTTATATAAGAAATGAATGATTATGCAATCACTTACGTAAGGCTAATCGAAAACTCTTAACAAATTAGTTGAGAGTGCTGTTTGAACATTGATTTTTGGATCACATGATCTTATCAACAATGCTTCACATGACACTTCAAGAATTCGATCTTGAAATCAACAAATAACATTTTAAATTTAAAAATTATTTCTCAATCATTTAAAGTTGAGAATATGTTTTGCAATAAATCCTTTAGGATTATGTTCGGACATTGTTTATCAATACACATGTAATGGGTGCAATACCACATACATCCGAGAGACTGTCCGTTATCTCTGCAAACGAGTCCAAGAACACAGTCAAAAAGGGGGAAAGAGAAATATTGCTGAGCATAAAAAAACGTGTAAATGTAAAATAAGCATAAATGATTTGAAGATTTTGTGCAAGCATTTTCAAAATTATTGGGAGAGAGTGTCATGTGAAGCATTGTTGATAAGATCATATGATCCTAAAATCAATGTTCAAACAGCACTCTCAACTAATTTGTTAAGAGTTTTTGATTAGACTTACGTAAGTGATTACATAATCATTCATTTCTTATATAGAAGCAATAAAAAAGAACATAATCAGTGATCTGATGATGACGGTTAAACCGTCGAAATTTATTATCCTAAAATATATTTTTAAATGGCGTTTATTTGTTAATTATTATTTTGAGGAATATTTTAAACTGTGTATGAATGGAGTGCGTTTATTTGAGTGTGTGGAAATAGGAAAAGTGTACTTTATTGTATTTGCGATCACTGATCATTTGAACAGAATTTACATTTATAAAATTATTAAAAATTTAATAATCCAATAAAATTTAGATTTATAAATAATAAAAATAATTTTAAATATAAATAATCTTTTTCAAAAAATTATATGAACACATTTAGCATATTAATTACATTTTAAGATATTTTAGAGGTTCGAAATAATTTTACAATTAATTTTAATTATTTTTTATAATTTAATGAAATATTTTTGAAATAAATTGAAGCATAAAAAAAAGTAATTTTTTGTTATCTAATTGTATTTAAAAATACTTTTTCATGGTGAATTTTAAATGAAATTTAAATAAAATAATTTTTAAGTTACAAACACAAAGTTAATTAATTTTATCATGGTCATATAATTATTTTAAATTAAATAAATAATAAATGTTACTGAGAAATAAGAAGATATTTTTGAATAATCATTATTAAAAATCGAGAAATAACACTACCCGTTTTACTTGAATATGAGACCACCCTAAATATGACAATTTTTGTCATTTTTTTCGTTACTTGCAAACTTGAATATAAGACCATAGTTTTATATTGAAGAACAAATTAAGAAAACAAGCAAATTTAATTATTAAAAATATACACTCAAAAATCAAAAAAAATTACAAAATGGTAATATTTAGGGTGGTCTTTTATTCGAGAAACACCGGTAATTTGAATGATGACAAATGGTGAAAGATCTTCCAAGAAGTCTGAGGGAGATGGCTCTAATTATGATGATAATTGATGGTTTAATAATAATTGTGTCAGTGCTTTTTAATTATTTTTTGTTTTCGTAAAGAAAAAATAAGAATAATTAAAAGGAAAAAAATATTTTTTTCCTTTAAAGGTAGGTAAAAATAAATAATACAGTTAATAAAAAACACATATTATTCATATACAATTTGTTTATCTTATTTGTTTTTATCAATACATCAATTTCAATGAGAGATAGGAATAAAAATAAATAAAAAATAAAAATAATAAATATATAAATAAATAAAACAACAATTAATTTAATTTCTTTAAAAAAATTGATTAGAAAATAGAAAAGTTTTTTATCATTTTTATTTCGTGAGTTTAAGATAAAAATACGTTTTCTATATTTTTTAAAAAGCATTTTAAAATGCTCAAAAAGTTTTCTAAATATCGTTAATTTAAAAGATTAAATGAGAAAATTAAAAGAAAATAATTGTACTAACTTAACTGACTTTTGAAAAGATAAAAATAAAAGGAAAATTAATTCTTCTGTCACTAAAAAATGTAAAAGAAAAAATAAAAATTAGAAAAAATTACTTTTGATAAATTTTAAATGATTTCGTATTTCTTGTTTTCTATTTTCTAATAAATAGTTTTATTATAACCTGATTTTAGTACAATTATAATTAATTTATTTTTTTTAAAAAAAAATTAGGTGGAATTATTTTATTTTCTAAATTTTTTTCCATATATTTTCCACTTCAGTGAAATCCAATTTTTTTTTCTTTAAGAAGACAAAAATGAATTTTGCAATCTAATTTTATTTTAGTTAAGATATTTCATTGAATAAATTATAAATTATAATTCAATTTCGAGAATTTTCAATTAATTTTGGAGACTAATATTTTCCAAAATATTTTAAACTCTATGAAATTTATATTTTTAGTAATAAACAAACTAAGTAATAATATTAGGTGTACAACTAATTAATTTCGTATTTGTTACGAAATAACCTTATATTTGTATTTGTTACCTCATTTCGAATTTGTTACTAAACTCATATCTATTTATGTAGTCAATAGTCAATTTTATTGAATTTTAGTAAACACACAATTTTTTTTTATTACAGTCAAAATGTCAAATTACGTTCCAACAAAACAGCATTTGCGGGGAGGTTTGCTTTTGTTCTTTAATTTAAGGAAAAGTGCAACAGAAGCACATCGTTTACTCTCAGAAGCTTATCCTGAATATGCTTCAGAGGTTAGAGTATGTCAGCAGTAATTTGCACGACTTAAAAGTGGCGATTTTGACACAGAAGACAAAGAGCGATCAGGTCCATCAAAAAAGTTTGAAGACAAAGAATTGGAGGCCTTACTCGATCAAGATCCATGTCAAACTCAAGAAGAACTTGGAAAAACATTGGAAGTCACTCAACAAGCCATTTCTAAACGTTTAAAAGCAGCAGGATACATTCAGAAACAAGGAAATTGGGGCCACACGAATTGAAGCCGAGAGACGTTGAGAGACGACTTTGCATGTCTGAAATGCTGCTTAATCGCCACAAAAAGAAACCGTTTTTACATCTTATTGTCACTGGCGATGAAAAGTGGATTTATTACGACAACCCAAAGCGTAAAAGATCATATGTGAAGCCAGGTCAACCAGCCAAATCGACACCAAAGCCGAATATTCATGGTTTGAAGGTAATGCTCTGTATTTGGTGGGATCAGAAGGGTGTACTGTACTATGAGCTGTTAAAATCGGGTCAGACGATCACGGGAGAGCTATACAGGCAACAATTGATACGTTTGAAGCAAGCAATAGCCGAAAAACGACCAGAATGGGCGACCAGACACGAGAAATTGGTTTTCCATCATGACAATGCTCGGCCACATGTTGCAGTACCGGTCAAAAATTATTTGGAAAATGCTGGATGGGAAATTCTACCTCAACCGCCTTATAGCCCAGACATAGCTCCTTCTGATTACCACTTGTTTCGGTCGATGCAGAATCACCTGTCTGGAATACGGTTCACCAATATTGAAGGTATTAAAAAATGGCTTGATGACTTTCTCGGCGCAAAAGATGAGAAGTTTTTTTGGGATGGAATCCATAAATTGCCTGACAGATGGGAAAAAGTTGCCGCTTCCGATGGACAATATTTTGAATAAAATATTTTTTCACTTTTATACTTAAATAAATGGTTTTTTAACAAAAAAATACGAAATTAATTAGTTGTACACCCAATAATTAAAAATTATTGTTGTGATTATAATTAAAAATAAAATTATTATTATTGTTATTTATTATTTTATTATCAAAATATAAAATAAAATAAAAATTAATTGCAAAATAAGTAATAATTTTTTTATTTATTTTCAAATCATTGCCACTAAATATTTATTTATTAATATTTTTATTTTATATTTTTGGCGATGATTTTGTTGAATATTTAATTATATTTTTGCTCAAAATTTAAACAAAATTGAAATCCTTTTTGTTTGAATGATGTCTCAGAAAAATAATCTGCGTGCATCCATTCAATTATTAGATAAAACTATTTAGTTATTCTGTCAATTATAACAATAAAAATAACACAGCTGTCATATCAAGAGTATTAAGTAACGAAAACTGAGTCAAAAAAGTCACAAATTGTATATTTGATATATTACTAATGCCTACAAATATTAAATATCGTGAAATATTATTTATATTTTATAATAAAATCATCATAACTAACATCTTCTGTTAATTTATCACAGTCCATACTCTTTGGCCAAGTGAATCCGTACGTATTCATTACGGGAGAACATCCCTTACGGGCACTTTCGCAGACTGACCGACATGCGTAAATTCGTTTTGGCCAATTCGGTAGACAAATCGGGGCGTACAAACTGCATAGAAATAGTTGCAGATTCTTCGAACAACCAATTTCGACTAAAGGATAAAACTGGTGAACCTGAAAGATAAAAATAATGAAAACATTTTTTTAAAAAATGTTGTTTATCATTTTTAATTTAATTTTTGTTAAACTGTTTCATTACACACGCAATGCTTTCAACAGGTAACCGACCTAAAGCAAAAAAAATGATATGGCAAATTTTAGTTTTTTTTGTGTTTGATTAAATAAATTAATGTTTTAATTTCAGTAATTGTTTTATTTTTTCAATGCATTAAAATTTTTTTTGCGAAATTTTGAATTTTTGTCACTGCGGTGATTTTAGACATCGAATATCGCAGCGTTATCAAGTTCATTTTGTAACAGAAGAAGACGAGCAGTGAAATCTAACATCTTTTGCATTTAAATTACCTATATGATTCCCCATCTCAGACTACTGTAAAATATTGGATTAGAGAGTTTGAAGGTGGTCGCATCTCCGCTTTTAATCAAGACAAATATGATTAGTGAAAAGAAATTTTTGACACAGTAATAGAAAAATTAGAGAATATGGTCCAAAAAGAGAGTCAAATAACCTTGAAAATGCTGCCTTGAAAGCCCCCACCAAATTTAAATCAATGGGTATCGGAAAACTGTGCTCCAGATTCGTACTCCTCTTCTTCAATAGTGAAATAATGCGAAACAGCTTGAAGTACAGTTAGAATAATTTGAACTGGTCGAACCAGCATGGGAGACTGTCACGACAAATTTAATTACAAAACCCCACTTTGTATTGGAATAAGCCATGAATTTCGTGGATAATGGCATCACCTATTATAGCTAAGTCGTGGCAACCGCCAGAAAGGTTAGCAAAAGCAGAACACCCAAAAATGGTTTCTCTGCAACTATGTGCCAGTACACACAGCTTCCTAAACTCGGGCTACAATTGAAGTTGCTCATAGATCATCCGTTGTACAGCTCAAATGTATCACCGACTGATTTTTACCCCTTCAGACACCAAAAAAAGCATTTCAGAGACATCTTATTTGAATCTAAAGACGATTTGAAGGTTGCCTTTGAAAATTTCCTCCCCTATATCCATCAGAACGTTTTAAAAGGTATTTTCAGAGTTGATTATTCGTTGGTGGAAGTGTGAAGAATGAAATGGACATTATGTTTCAAAATGATACCGACAAACGTTCAACTTGTTGTGTTATAAAAATTGCCCTTCTGGAATTTGTTCTCTTTGCCAGGCCAGGTACTTATTGAACACGCCACATAGATAATTCAGTTTTTCAAATATAAAAAACACAAAAGTATTAAAACAGTTAAACAATAAAAAAATACAATGTAAAAGTTAACATTTTATTTATTTCAAGTTAGTTTATTTTCCCGATTTCTGCCCATGTAACTAGAGCTAGTTTAAAGATCATATTTACTTGGAGTAAAAATTGACAATTAAAAAGTTCAGGAATGTTTTTTAAAAACTTTCAACCTTCCAAGACCTTTCATGAAAGAAAAAGCCTTTTTATAAAATGTAGAGAGAAGTTTTCGGACACCTTGGACTGTGCTTTTTTAAAAAATAATGACGTGAGACATCGACAGATTAGAACTACTCAATACTTAACAAGATGTACCTCCTACAAATTAAGTGCCTTTTAAAAAATATAAAAGCCACATTCTCTATTTGATTATATTAGTTTAAAAGTATCTATTTTAACTATTTAAATTATCGAAAACCAAGATCAGTCAATTCTATTTTGTCTTTTGATAGCATCAGTAAATTATTGAATAAATTGTTAATTAAATATATTTTACGAAAAGGCTTCGTTAAGGTTTAGTGTAAATAGATAAAAAATCCATCAGAGAAAGAGAGAGGATGGAGCAAAACGTGTATTAAATTTAGTGTGAAAACCAAAAAAAATAAAAATAGCTTTGCTTAGAGCTATCTCGTCACAAGTAAAGTTTGAATCCTTTTTAAAATGTTTATTAGAACAAGGGTTCAGGGGTCCACAAGGTCGTCCAGGATTGAAAGTATTGAATTTTATAATCAAACAAATTTACAAGTAAAACATTTGTTCTGTCCAATGAAAATGTAAACTTTAATTTTATAAAATATTATTTAGGGAAAGTGATTATTATTATTATTATTATTATTATGTTTTACAAAAGAGAATTCAAAACCGCTATAAATAATGGTGAATAGAGATTGAACGGACCAGGAAATGTTTTATAAAACGGAAAGCTTTAAAATGATTTTTTAACACATTTATTGTACTTAAATGATTTATTGATTAAACAAAATATAGCACAAACATTGTTTGTTTGAATGAACATTGAGCACATCTTATGTTAAGTTAAAATAGATCTACAAAGTATTGTAACGTTACCAAACCTTTTAGAGATCTGCAAGTCATTTTGAGTGATGAGTTAACACTTTCAGATGATTTATATAAAAGTATCTGAAATTACATTGCTGATACATAAAATGTTCATCTTAAAGGGTCTCGGAAAGACAATATTGACAGCTGTTGACTCTATCAATATGGTTAAAATAAATATAAAATGTAAAATAACACGCTGTAACATCGCTTCTGCTAGCGCGACAGGTATTGATAATGAAAATAATAATAATAATAATAATAATAATAATAATAATAATAATTATAATTATAATAAAATTATAATAAAATCTGGTGTGGAAGTTGTTTCCAGTACGACCCCCCAGTGATAGGGTAGGCGGGGTAATTAATGACACATTGCTGTGGTTATATTTCTATGCCAAAAAACAGGGACACTTGTTCCTGCATATTACAAACATAAATTTCCTTTCAAGTGGGAATCAAATTTGTCAACATTTTGTAAAATTAGGAATTATAACTATGTTTTATAACTTTTTCTTATTTTTTTGTATCCTAAAACGTTCCAAATTATAAGATGACCACTTTGAATATTGGGATTAAAATATAAAAAATAAAAATATTGTAATTTAAAAATTTATTATTTGATTGAGAATATTGTGATTGAGACTACTTGCCAATATATTATAGCAATTATATTTAACTATTATTTTAATTAATTATTTTCTATTTATCATTTTAAAAGAATTAATTATCCTCATTGTATTTTTAAAATTGTCATAATCTAGAGCGAATCTCGGAACGGAATTAATTGATAACGAAAACGAAAAATAATATATAATTTCAATTATATTTTTTTAATTAAATTCTTCAATATCGACAATCAAATAATGAATGTTTGAAGCAAAATCCAAACGAATAAAAAGTTCATTGTCTGAACAGAGAACGTTTCCGGGTCGTAGATTCCTTTCCACACGTCCCCTATTTCTGTTGTCATTTTATTTTGTTTTTATTTATATTTTATTGTTTTACCAAGTGCAATGGGTCGTGAAATGTGACACGAGAGAAGCGCACATTCGATTATTAACATTCAAATTTTACTAATGGTTCTAAAGTTTGATTGATGGCCGTTTTTATGTCTTACTCATCCGGGAAAAATGTCACTAATGTAAATAATAAGGAAATCTTTTAGTGCCCAAAATTCAATCAGTGTGACATTGGAGGATTTGCGAAGTATTTATAACTCGAATGACATTTTCGTCGAGCCGTATTTCGTGTCATGTAATTTGTTTTGATGTAATTTTCGTTCAGTTGATTATTAACATCCAACGGAATGAATGAAGAATTTCGGAATTTAGAGACATTTTTCGTTTGGTTTTATTTGTGTTAGAATTTGATTCTATCAAGTCTGAAGATTTAATCATAATTATTACTTTATTTATATTTTATTGTATCGGGTAATTAAGACAAGTAAAACGAAGTTTCGAAGCATGCTACTAATATATATTTAAGCCTGTTATAGGCAACTCAAATTTATCTTTTAAGAAAATGTTAAAACCTTTAAAACACTACAAGGAGATTCTCATAAACTTTTTACTTTAATATAAGCATATATACATATCATACTTATAAAATGAATTTATTTTAGAGATCGCTTTTAAAATAGTTTTAATCTCCTTTAAAATACACAAGTGTAGAAATGTTTTTACAGTGAAAGCCGCATATAGTGACCACCCAAAGTCAAAATCAGCATCGGAGCATGCATTAAAAGTTACTACAAATACTGTGCTACATCAAGGCGGCCACTCTTAATAGTTATTATATATAAATATTCTGTAAAATTAATATGCTCTAAAGGCTTTGATAAGTACTAAAGCTAAAATATATGTTTCAATCCATGAATAAAGTTGTTTTCATTTTAACAATCTTGTAACATGGATATAAACAAACTAATAATAAAGCAAGAATTTAACGTTACAAGCTTAATTATATATAATATAGCTGTGAAAGATACATAATGTAAGTAAATACTATACTGAAAACTACAGTCTTTCCTCAAGTGAAGATATGGCCTCGATCACTCTGATTCTAAAGAGTCATAACAGAGTTTGAAGATTTGAACGTCTTTTCAAACAGATAAGATATTCTTGTTGGTTATTTATTTTAGTTTGATGATTTCTTAGTTGAATATTTTAGAACTTCTGTCCTTCAAGTGCATGAACTTCGTTGAATCACCTTCCTAATAATGGTAAATGGTATTTAATCTTTATCAATTCTTTTATTTTTATCTCATTGAAAGGTTCTATGGAGTCCAACATAATTAGTTAGAACAATAAAATTCTTCTTGTTTTTCTTTTTCTTGTAATATAAACTATACAATTAGAATAAATGGAAACTAAAAATAGTGTTTCGGTTAGCATATTTTCCAACATTCACCACGGCCATGTATTAATCTACTCCCCAAATGAAATAATTTTACACAAAACAGACTAGCTTGATAAAAAGTATTACAGTTATAATTACAAGGATAGTGTATCGGAGTCACATTTATTTACGGTTTTATAAGTGATTGTGAGATAATGGAACGTTTAAATATGGGCAGTGTAAAGTAAATACACCCTCTGATACATTGTTTTCGGGAACTTCGAGCTTTACGGGTATTAGGTTCGTGATTAAAATTGGAATTCATAATTCGTAAACTTTATTTATACTACAATTTTCATTATTGAAACAAATTTATGAGGAACTATTTCGATTACGTAATCCAGATCTAAAAAATTCTAAATATGCATAATAATATCGATAAATAAATAAATATGTTATTTTATTCAATTTTGCATAAATTTAGATCTTTAAAAATATTTTCAAAATTCAATTTAAACATAGTGATTATTAATAATTTAAACTATAAATTATTTCTCTTTAATAAAACATTTTATTTGTTTTTAACAAAAATTTGCAAAAAAAATTTACAACTTTAAGATACAATGCACAAATTTCAAATACAGAAAATATTATTTTTATTTTTGAAATACAAATCACGATTTTTTTAAAATACACAAATATTAATCACTATTTAAATTTATTATTATTTAATAGAGATTTTAATTATAAAATTT
>MQRK01246274.1:11952-24070 GCA_001938485.1 Girardia tigrina
TATATATCTATATTTTATCAATTATTTATGGAATTAACTTTTTAAAATTAATTAAGATATTTTTTTTCTTATAACTGTTTAAAAACTTTTGGTTTTAAATATTTATTTTAGAGATTATTAATAACAATTAATTATTTTCAAATTTTAAAAGAATGCGTCTGTTCTTTTCTTTTTAAGAATTTAAAAAGATTTTTATTTTAGAGAACTATTTCATTTTAATTAATCGAATATTATTTTTGATTTATTTAAAATATAAATATGATTTTTTAAAAATATCGAAAATTTAAAAATATCAAAAATTTAAAGATCACCAAAAAGAACCCCGACAACGGGAATGTTGACGAACCTAAAGAATTATCTCTTGGTTTTCCTATGCTCAAACTATAATCAGTTAAGATAAAACATTTTCATTGATGATATTTAAAATGACTTATTATTTTAAAACCTTAGAAGTGTATCAATCATTATTTTATTAAAATATAATTAGAACATAAAGTAAAAGATGATTTCTGAAGAGGCCTGAAGAATACCGATTCTCACTTGAAATATATATTTTTGATACGTATATATATTTATAAAAAATATTATTTGATATTTTACAGCTTATATATGAGAAATGAGAGATTAAATCAGCTATTATTTAAAAATAATCAGTGTTTTATTACTCTTACCACCTGTATGAATGAGCGTTTTGATCGGTTGTCGGATATGGTTGACAGTCTATCTCCGGGGTGGCCTACCTGCAGCCTACGGGCCACATGATGCTCTCTTTAAACATTTTTACGGCTGCAAGATTCATCACAATTTTACAAAATATATTATAAAATATTTTTGTTGACTTACAATTCAATATTGAATTAAAACACATTTTTGAAACTTCAGAATGAAAAATATATCTTTATAATATTTTTCAAATTTGATAAACTTGCATAAAAAGTTGATAGCGCTTTTGATTGAACTTACACCTGCAATCGTTCGAAAATGAAAATGACTAAACACAAAACACGGTCAAACATAACGGACGCTAACATCCAAGCCCAATTACGATATGCAAATACCCAAATAGAAATCGATTTGCAATAGCTAAGTGGGAAACAAATATCGCACTATTAAAATAAATATGTTTTAATGACTTTATTTATATTTATATATTTTTTTTACAATATGCGTTATTATTATATTATCTATGTTACTGTATCGGAATATTATGCTTCATTTTCACACTCCAAAAAATTTCTATAGTGGATTAAAATATAATATGATAATATATAATTTTAAATGTGGCCCGCTGAGTTATGATGGTTTTCCAAAGTGGTCCCTAAGATCATTTCAGTTGGTCACCCCTGTCTATCTAATATGTATGGTATTAGACCCTATGTACAAACACTGACTCAAAAAAGGTTCAATGTTTCTAGAAAATATATTCTGATCTTGAAATGAATAAAATATAATTTCATGCATTTATAAATTATTTTAAATAAAATAAAACTTCCGATATTTTTCATTACTTCTTTTATCATAACTAATCAATTAATTTAAACAAAAAAAGATCTCAAACATCTTTACTCAAATTAATCAAACAAAAAAAATATTTTGTCAATCAAACCTAAAACAATATTAACAAAAACAAATAGTAAAACAAAAATAATGACAAATATCATCGAATAACATTAATAATAAATTCAAATAAATAAATAAAAAATAAATAATAAAAAAGTACAAACAATGATTAATAAAAATTAATTTACGTTATTTTTTTAGTTTTTTTTTGTCTTTCGTTCTTTTTTCTTTTCTCCTAAATCTCATTTGCACTTTCACACAAAACAAACTTGATTGTTATAATTTTGAGTTTGCTTAAATCAGGTAAACTGGTTGCTCGAACAAAAGTTTATCGAAGGAATAATTAATTAATAATTTACCAACATATCTTGTAAATATTGAAGCTCGGGAAACCAGAGATGGATTCGCAATGGAAATGACCGCTTATTTATGTAGTTTGTTTGTTGAAGCTGGGTAATGGTATCGTTTTTGGTACGAGTTAATTATAATGATTACTTGAAGCTAACCAATGTTTAGTCAATGTGATTAATTTTTTTTTCATTTCATATCGCTTTCAGAGATTTATAATTTATTAATTAAACAAAAATCTAATACAACTAAAACACAATGTCTTAAAGTTCCTCACATTATTTTTTTTGTTTTTTTTTTCAAAGAAAAGAAACTTTTTTTAGAATAATATAATGTATTATAAAATATTTAAATTATTAAATATTATATTTTATTATATTATATTTTTAAATACTATATTTAATGATATTAAATTTTTTTAATATTATTTTTTATTATATTATATTTTATTGTATAATATTCAAAAATATTATTTTTTATTGAATTAGGAATAAAGAAAAAAAGGTCATTTTTTCTGAAATTTTTATATTTTATTAATTATGTGTGATTTTATTGGGATTTTTAAAATTTAAATAATAATAACTATAATAATCGAAAACGCAATTCCGGTGTGAAAAGTTTTTAAATTTAAAATTTCCCTTTTTTCGTGATTTATCTCTGTAAATTATTTACGATCTTGAGGCATAATTTTGAAGTGCCTTAATAAATTGTGAAAATAAAATCAACTTAATAAAATAATAAAATCAACTTATTCAATAGCTAATTACATAGTTTCAACAAAGTGGAAGAGAGGTTTGTTTGAATATTAATTAATGCCTTAAGGGATTCTATCAATAATACCTCACAAGCGACATTCTCCCAATATTTTTTAAAATTACTACACAGTTTAAGGGGGATTTACCCCTTCAACGATTATGAGCGCTAACAGATTTAATGACGGTTATAGGCGCAGCGTAATGCGATATTGACACTTTGTTCTACCGCACAATGATTCAGATAAAGTGTGTTTTATTTTATTTTTGACAAATCAATTAAAGTCACATACAACTAACAAGCGAAATTGAGTATCCGAAAGATCTCATCGCTTAGCGTCATGCCAAGTGAGTTCTTCACAACAATAATTTTCATTTTCATGTACTGAGCAGAAAGTTTAAATCAAAATTTAGATTTTTCTTCAACTTTTCAGAACATTTCGTCATACATCCTTCTGCCGATTCACTTTCAATGATACAAAATTTAAATTTTCATATAGAGAGAAATCAGTTAAGGGTTTTGAAAAAAAAATCAGTTTTCTATGGATATCATTGACCACATCATGCACTTGATCTGATTTCTCCACTTATAGAGATAGACAAGTCCTTTCACGGTTGAATAACCTTTTTGATAGTATGCAATTCAGATATACATGGTGGACTGTTGTCTTTTTCGATGAAAATAATATCTAAAAGATAAAGATTGATAGGTGCCACTGCACAATGCGATAATGATAAATCATGCAGAAGCACGTAAAAACTATCTGAATGATGGATGATCAATGGAACCATTCGTTTAAATATCTATCTTGATGCTATATCATGGTTGAAGACGCATTGAAGTAATGTGACTTGCCAAAACAAGAGTCTTCAACATTTTTATATATTTAGATCTGTTGCAGATGGAACTAAATGATATTTTCGATAGATGGTGTCAGTTTTATTTCTCAACGTTTGGACGATCTGAATACAACTACAATTGAATTTACTGACAAAAAAAACTTTCCTTTTTCCAGCGGCGTATAATTTGCTTCAGTTTAAAAAGCTTCATTTTTTAATTGTAACATCCATTTAGAGCGTAAAAAAATGTTGTAGGGTGGTGACCTAAGAAGATATGTTACATGCTTTCTCGTGGTCACTGGTATTGAAAAAAACCTCCTTGGCAAATAAAAATCTCGTAAAATTTTTACGCAGCTTTAGCTACCACACGTTTTATTCAAAGGAGAATATTTAATAAATATCAAATTGGTATAAATGAATTTTTTTATATTAAAAATATAAAAAAATCCTAAGAATCATTACTATTTATCATGATTGTTTTTTTAAATATCACTAAATTCTTTTCTTTTTACTTTCAAAATATTTTGTTAAAAAAAAATTCAAGTTAAAAATAACAATTTCCACAAAACCACTTCTTCAATTTCGTCTCCCTGAATGAACTCAAGTACAAGAATGAACTCGTAAATCGTACATTTCCTGACATTTCAACCGAGACGTAATAAGATTTGGCAGAGAAAAAAAAACAGACAGAACGATTTGTGAAATGATGAATTAATATATTAGTAAAAAAAATTATTTATCTGATTTGAAATGGCACTTAATCAAATCACAAAGTCAAATAACAGATTGTTTTTTCCTCAAAAAATCCAAAATTTGGTTTGATAAAATTCAATCTACCATTTTTGATGACACAAAAATACAACATTTTCTGTCTGGATTCGAAAAGAGAACATAAATATATTTGCCCGTCAATCAACCGGCAATGGGGAATTTGCGATTGACTTCACAATTTATAATTATGGGGAAAACGGATCAAGGAAATCTTTGGGTTAATAGTCGAAATACAAAATTAAATAATATACAAGAAAAATATTTATATTTACACTCTATCATTTTTCGACGCGATCGGTTCCTGAAAGTCGTTGCGTAAATAAATACAAATTTATTGCGAATATAGGCTTACGAAATGACATAGATGCAACAAATAATTTCCATTTTTTTTAATATATGAACACTAAAATATCAAAAATATAAAATACAAGATGAAATAAAGTTTGAAATTCAAAATTATCTTATTCAGGTGTAAATATTTTTATTTATAACAAACAATTTTGTTTTGATGGGTACCCGTATCTAAAAATAATGACAGGATACGAGTACGTTATTAATCGGACAGAGTTGGAAAGGGATAGCGAGTATCCAGTGGATAATTTGGGGGAGTAATATCCAACATTATCATCAAAATAAACGAAGAGAAATATTAATTTATACATTTTAGTTAACTATAACTTATACATTAAAACAAATTTTAATTATCACTATTAACAACATCACAATTTGAATGCAAACATTTATTGACAACACAAACAGATTCTTCACAACAATTCTCATTGATCATCTTTCTTTGATTGATATAGTTTTTTGTTAATATATTCAAATCTAAAAAAACAATGAATGGGAACCATTAATAATAAATTTTAATTTCTCATAATTTTTATTGGATAAAAGTCATTACATATTTTTTTAAATAAACATTAATTTTTAAAATATATTACATTTAATAAGTTAAAATCATTTAGTGAAAATATTATTAAAATTCATAATTATCAAACTTTAATTAATTAGTACTTAAAATTAATATCATTAAATTAATTTCCTTAGATTCAAATAATCAATCAATAAACATATCAATCTCATCTGAGTAGGAGAGTCACAAATCTAAACAGCATACAAACAACAAACTTACAACATTCACAATTATCCCTCACAATCACAAATAATTAATCGTTGTCACTGTCTTACTTGTGTTGACTGATCCATAAGTGGTCTCTAATTTTGCATATTATATTCTATAAAACGTCATTGTTTGTATATTTTTGTCCCATTTATTCTTTATGAAGTTCTTTGTATTTTAGCATACATAGTTGCAAATCGTTTTGAAACTGTCTGACACGCTGTGAATCAGTATAGTGTTCCAGAAAAAATTTCCAGTTTTTTTGTAATTTCAATCATTCATTAATCATTTCCACGGTCATTTATAAGACAACAACATCATTGTCGCCACTAGGTTCAGGCTGTTTTTGATCTTCCCCTACTTTAATTAAGTCTTCGTCATCTAGCAATCGGTTAAAAAAATTCGTTAAGATCTTCCCGTATCATATCAGAAAAAAGCTTTTGAGCATATTTCCGTAGCATATGCCAAATGAAGGATCTTGAAATAGTTGACTGAATCATTAAATTTATCTTTTGAAATACACTTCGGTCAAAGGTTTTTCCAGCATGCTTTCAAAGTGGAAGTCTTATTTCCGAAGGTTTAACTCTTTATTTTGTTCAAGCTGTTTTAAAAGGCATATGGAGATTCCTTGAAGAAGTACATTTTAAAAGCGAATATAATTCCTTGGTCCGGAGGTTGAATAATAGATTCAGGGAAAATGTTTTTTTCTAAAATAGCGTTAAAGTAAAAAAACACGCGTAAAAATATTTTATGCTGCAATAAAAAACCACGTAAAAGCAAAATAGCAACTTGTTGACGGATAAGTTTTCTTTGAAATAAATTTTTTCTTGTCATAATCAAAAAGATAAAGTAATTTTTTAAAAAAAAATCTTAGAATTTATTTATATTTTTTGTTTTAATTGAATAAATGTCTTCTTGTTTTGTAAGGTTTACTTTCAATAAAAAAATATATAAAATATAATATTTATATTACTATTTTCTACTTGTTTTCCTTGCGAAACTAATGGTTTTATTTCATTTATAATTGGATTTTAAACATTCAAACAAAAGCAGACTCACTCAAATAAAATAATAAAATAATTAATTGACAAAAACTGGAATATTTTAATTCATTATAATTTATTCTCAATTTCAGTAGAACTTGAATAAAAAAATTATTTCATTTTTTGTTCAAAGATAAAATATTTTTTATAAATATTACATTAATAATAAATTTAAAAACACTAGAAAAAATTTTTTTAAAAATTTTGTTTTACTCTATTGAATAATATTATGAAAAAAAATATTTAATAAAATGAATAATGTTTAATTATTTATACAATTTAAATGGGAAAAAAAGTTTTAAGATATTTTTTCTATCAATTAATTTAATTAATGAATAAAATATTTTTCATTTTTAAAACCGTCAAAATGAAACAGTCAAAAATTGGGTCAAAAGTTTACTATATATTTTTAAAAATAATTAATATTTTTTTCCGTTTTTTTACATTAATATTCTTTAATTAAAAGAAATTAAATTAAAATTTTGAGAATTCAAAAATTTTTTGAAAAAAAAATATAATTTTTTCATCTTTAAAATGGAGATTTGAATATTTTTTATTAAATTAATTTATATTTTTATATCGTTTAGAGAAGCAATTGAGACTGATTTAATGATGAATGTCTACACGATTTGTAAACACAAATGTTGTACCATTGTATACAATATTTCCTGATTTTGCTTTTAGTGTTTCAATTAAATTAAAGATTTTTAGTGTTCCAATTTTGGGAAAAATCGAATTTTTGTTCTTCTTAAAATTGAACTTTTTGATCTAGTTTCAAGATTCAAATGTACCAAAAGAATAGGAAAATCGTTGTCTTCTTGAAATGGGGAACAGTCTAATTATGTGATCTGATTAATAAAATGTGCTGTACATGGATCACTCGATTTCGTTACTTCGATCAAGTTTAGAAGAAGTCAAACAATTTTCTTTGATTCCGACAAAGAAAAAATTGCTTTTAGTTTTTTTTCCTCTGATTGTTAAATTTGCAAAAGTAAGAATACGCAAAATGTAAATTGAAATATTACTACAATCAATGCCAAGTTTTGGTAATTGATTAAAAAGTTGCCGCTTCCTTTCCTCCACACCACATGGCTTTGTAAATCAGCGCTTCTTGGGAGGAGATGAAGGAGAAAAAAATAGATTCACCGACGGATAAAAGGACCGATGAAATGTTGTTTGCTTCTAAAAAAAATACATCAAAACAATCCGGCGTCCTGAGCTTAAAAGTTAAAGTAAAGACATTTCTATAAGCATCCTGCAAATCGAAAACGTTTCAAAAATACAGTTATAGAAAAGAATGATAATTTAGTTTTCATTTAACCAATTTTTTCTTTACCAGAATATTAATAACAATATGCTTGTCATTCATATCTTCATCTATACCGAATTTAGTATTGAGGTTTGGTGGGTCTTTGCGAAAAGTTCGCTGCCTAATATTGGCCGATTTCAATAAGAACTTCTTTAGAACAACTGGCATATTTATGGAATGATGTTGAATATTTGATTTTTGGTCGATGGGGTTCGATATTTCATTTGTTAACCACAAAAAATTAACAAAACAAATCTTTTTAATACATGAAAACATAAACCTGTAGACGAAGTAACTAAATAATAAGATAAAATGTACATTTAAATTGTTGAACAATTGTACGAGACGTTTTACACATTCGAAAAGTGATGTAAGTCTGCTACACAGTAATTAATATTATTATACTTAATATATTTGCATTAAAAATTATAAATCCACAAGATTTTGTAACACTTTTGATATACAAAATTTACACAAATAATTTTCAGTAAAATTTACAATTTAAATAGAAATTGTTGAAACACAACACCTACCAAAGCTTTTTTTCTTTTCTTTTTTCCCTTTTCTTTTCTTTAGGCATCCAATTTTACTATGCCATTTATATATGATGGGTATTTATTATCATAAAAATAGACTTTCCTTTTTCTTGCTATAAAGAAAGTCTTTTTTAATACAGCTTCACTATATAATAAGTTTCATGTTAACATTTATCTGCCCTTGTTTCTTTCCAATAATTATAATATTCATGCATTTTTTAATAATGATAACTATTTGTAGGAATGGATTATTAGTTTTCGAAATATGTTCCTTGAAAATCTATCATTCTATGAAATATTATTTAACACATTGACTGCTGTTGACATCATGCACCGAACGTCTGCTACGCGCGCTACGCGTGGGACAAAAAAGTTTACTGCCGCGCCTTTTTAGCATTTAACACATTGAATGCTGAGTACGACATATCTCGTACTTAGCGTCTTAGTAATGTAAGCCAAAGTACGAGATATCTCGTACTTAGCGTCTAACTAATGAATATTGAAGTACGAGATATCTCGTACTCAGCATTCAATGTGTTAAGATTAAGAGACTTGATTTTAATTTTGAGATTATGTTTAGCTTTTAACAAAGGATGATCACAAGAAGCAACAAATTATGTGACATTTTTGTCTAAATTCAAAGCATTTATTTTCCAAAAATCTATAATTTCCACAAAAAAACCTCATTAGAATAATCCAAATATCATTATTTATTAGGAGAATTTTCATTACTTGAATATGAATATGCATCAGTTTCTAAATCTGAAGAGATGATCACATATTATTTCAGAATAGATTGACATCCTATCTCTTTCGAATGGTATTGAGTCTCTAGGCTCTTTAGAGAGTCAACCCAAACTAAATCACTAACAGCCCCCCTTGATAGGCCTCCTAAGGGCTCGAATAGCTTCGGTCTCCAAGATTTATATCATCCATTATATTTTAGTAAGGATAATAAGAAAGAAGTTATAAAGTCTCATTTGAACAAAGAATATGTATTGGAAAAATGAAACTTTCAGGATGAAGAGATGGATGAGGAGAATAACTAATAATGATAATTTCAGTAGACCAAGTTTGCCACTAAACTGAAATTGGCTTTTTTGTAAATATTTAAGCAAAAGATAGAACGAACTGATGAATGGAATTGAGAGAAGTGGTTGCAACATCAATATCAGAATTCATTTTTTAACACCACAATTTATTAATATCACAACAATTCACATCTTTAAACAAATTTTTCTGTTAATTTAATTATCTCGCCACAAATTAATCTATTAAATTCTTTTCGATTCAATTTTTAAAATCTTGCAAATTTATTAAATAATTTCACATTAAAACTAAAAATTTATTTTAAAATTTATTTAAAATTGTTTTATAACTTTTATTAAAATATATAAATTTTTATGACTGTAAAAATATTTTTATTTATAAATAAATATTTAATATTTAATGGTTTTCTTATCATTTTTAATTTTAAGATATTTAATAGATACATTAAAAAGATATTTTTTATTTTTAAATAGATATTTAATTTTTTTATGATTATCTTTTATTATATCATTTTTAATTTTTAAAATATTTAAAAAACACATTAAAAACATATTTTATTTTTAAATACGTGTTTGATTTTTTTAATAGTTGCTTTATTAATTATTTATAATTTTTAAATATTTAATAAGCATATTAACATTAAAATATTTTATCTTTTAAATTAAAAAAATAATAAATTATTCTGGTGAGATGCAAATTTAAATTAACCCCTCATAGGAATGTTACTTAATTGATGAGTATTATCAAATATATGCTATTTTAGATGAAAAAAATCAAGATGAGAAAGAAGCGCGCAAAGGTACAGACATATGCGTAACCGGTCCCGAAAGGGTTCATAATATTATAAAAGAAAACAAGTGATCTAATAAAATTGATAAATAAATATTATTTTATATAATATTAATTTATGATTTCATACATATTTGTTCAATGATATTTAATATTTTACTTTTATACCGTGAAATAATTAATTTTTATTTTTATATATAATTAGTGGATTTTTATCATTTTAATTACTGTTTTCTGGAATTTCAAAATTGAGACAGGAAATTTTTCTGTTTAGTAGAGGCACGTAGATTTGCAGATTTGAGACTCACTTCCTATTGAAATGGTTTTCCCGTAAAATTGACTTCGTCGAGAAACATTGTTGAAAAATAAAACGTATAAAACTGTATCAAATCGTATAATCAGTTGGAAAAACGGTAGGTTTTTGTTCTTTGCTAATTGATGTGAAGTGGTATAAAAGTTTTTTTCGACTGAGTATGTGGATCAAATAAAAAATGAAAGTATTAAAAAAATAAAATTAAAAAAATTAATCTTTATTAAAATAATTAAAGAATATTTGTTCTTAACATTAATGAAAAATAAATTTTATTGCTTTAAAATAAAGAAAATACGGATAGTGCAACAGGAAATCCTCGTATTTATAACTTTAAGAAGAAGAAATAAAACGGGAATATTATTAGATTACTAAATTTATGGCTTTTAATTGAGTTTTCTTGGTTCTTTTTGCTGCGCAAAAAGTAGAATTTGTGGCGATGCCAAAAGTATAAAAACGATCAAACACATTTTTGATTGATATAAGATTAAATCGATTGCTGCAATATTGTCATACAACGGAGGAGAATCTTCTGGCACCAAAATAATATTTATTATTTTAATACACTGAATTTATTTTGTCATTCATTATTTCAAGAACGAAATCCACATTAAACACCTTTAATATTCATTTAAATCCTTTTAAGGAAATAATTTTTATTTGTTATTTAAGGTAATGCTGAAATAATTATTTTTTATAATAATATTTATTTATTAAGGATCAAAACGTAGAGGATTAAATAAAACTCACCTTTAACCCCATGATTAAATCTATAAAAATTACATCTCATTCTTAGAAAATATATCTTTTAATAATAATAAGGAAACTTGAATTTATAAAAAAAAACGATCCGAACAATATGAAAAGGGTTCAAAGATCAAGTTGTAATGATGAAATATATGATAAACATTGTTTATTAAATCAAATAAATCACATAAAATTTAATACAATCTCATATTCAAATAGACAAATATTTTAACGAAATAAGAAAAAAATAAAAAAAAATAAATATTAATCATATTCTAAAAATAACAGAAACTTGATGAAATATTTCAATCAAATCTTCGAAAAAATATTCAAAAACACAGAAAGAAAAATAATTAAATATAATTATAATAGAAAATTATATAATAAAAAATATTTTAAAAAATGTGTTATTTTTTGAAAATTTAATCCTCATTATCTCTAATTTGGAATTATTTGAAATTTAAATATTTAAAATCTAGAATTTGTTCTCTAAAAATCAATCTTGCAATCTTTTTTTGTGAAATCCCACCATTTAATGAGAATTATTTCCTAAAATTTCTTGTCTTTAATCGTCTATGAATTCATTCTCAATATCAAGTAATTTTTAAACAATAAATTTATTTTTTAAAAAATAATAATAATAAGTTATTATGTTGACTAATTTATTTGAAAAGGTTTTAAAAGGAACTTTTAAAAAATTAGATGATAATGATGGAAGGTCTTCCAGATGGTAACTTAATATTATTTAGAAATATTTTTTAAGGCAGCTTTATAACATTATATTATTTCTAAGATAATTCTTTAAATATAATATTTTGAAATATATATCCACCTTTAAATCTACTTTTTATATTCTAGTTACAATATTTCTAGAAACCAAAACATTTAAATCAATATTCAAATATTTTTTTATTATATATATATATATATATATATATAT
>MQRK01246274.1:42928-59390 GCA_001938485.1 Girardia tigrina
ATATATATATATATATATATATATAATTAATAAAAATATGATTATTTGAAAAACAGTTATTTAAATTGATTCGTATAAAATATATAAAATATAAAAATCATTAAATAGTTTAAAAAATAAAAATTATAAATTTAAAAAAATTAAAATAAAAAATTAACATAAAAAATCTGTCTCTCTTTCATATTAATTTTCAGTTAATATTTTTGACCAACAAATAAAAACAAATTTATGTTTTAATGGAATAATTAAATAAATATTTTCCGTTTTAAATTTTTGTTTTTATTTTTTTTCTTTAGTGAAATGAAATGAAAAATTCAATAAATTCCCATAAAAATCGATAAATTGATTTTTATTGTTTTTTCGTAATCTAAAATTAAATAATTCCATAAATTTATTTTACGAAAAAAAGTTATTTATTTATTTATTTTTTTGGAACTGAAATTTTATTTTAATCAATGAATAATTAATTATGCATAGAATTTTTGTTTTAATTGAATAAATTGTTTTTTCAATAAATTTCACTGGGTTTTTTTTACCTATTTTAACTCAAAAAAAAGAAAAAAAGCACTTAAAAAATAGTTGTTGAAAATGTAGTTTCAGTTGTTTAAATTGTCGAAAAGATTTATTTGTTTGAATAATTCGAAATTTATAATATTTCTATAACTCTCCCCACACCAGTTTTTACGTAGATTTTTCGAAACTTTTTTTATAATTTTTAAAATTTTATTAAAATTTTTGGGTGATTTTAGAACGGGCATATTATCCCATAATTCCAAATCAATTATATCTATCATTTCTTAAACAAGAATCTAATTTATTTACAGAAACATTGACTGATTGAAATAATTTGAGATGTCCATTTATATTCCTTGACTCAAACTGGGAAATAAATTAAAAACCTCAGCCAAAAGATAAATATCAAATATCAATCATTCCCTTCTTTCATATGGTTATTTATACCGATTATTGAAGACAAACAGTTGACTTTAATTTATTGTTTTAATGCCTCAATATTATCTTTTTCTTGTCAAAATAGGACTTCATACTGATAATTCTCCAATTTACTTACATGTTCTTTTCTTCCTCCTTTTGTCTCTTATCGGCATTTTTGTTGGATGTTGTTTGGAAGAGGATTTTGGAAAATGACGTTTGGCATTTGATCAGAAGAAAGATTGCTAGAAGTGTTTCTTTACAAAATTAATCGACATTTATGAAAATTAATTTTAAATGGGTTATAAATTTTGACAGAACATCATTAATTAATGTTTTTCAGACGAAAATTTGACAAGGGAAAGAAGTATTAGACAATCCGAAAACAATTATTTAATCATTTTAATACTTTAGGAAGAGAGAGGAGAAAGAAAACGTCACATTTTAATCCGATTGATGTCGAATGTTATTGCCAAATGATCGCAATTCGGAGATGGGTATCCAAAATTATAAGAACTCACATATTTGTTATTACTTTTATGAGACATACAATTAAGATCATCCTTTGGACAAACCGTAGTCGATCTTTCATTCGTAGACATTGTTCTTGATTCAAATTAAAAATATTTTTTTCTAAATCTTTTTCATTCGAACAAATATTTACGAGGATTTTAATTTAAATTTAATGATAAATATTTTCTTCAAGTTATTAAATTTGATGATGTAAATAATTATTAATCTTACAACATTTAAAATTTTATCTTTACTTAAATATTGATAAAACGAAGTCCGGATGAAAGTTTTCTTTTAATAACCAAACTCGTCCATTAAAAAATATATTTTACGACAATATATTTCGACGGATCTACCGTCATCTTTAACTCACTAATTAATAATCAATTCACCTGCATATAAATACAAAAATGATGATTATGTAATCGATTGCATGAAATAATGCTAATCAAAAATTCTCAATAAGCTGGTTGAGTGTGATGTGTGATGATGTCTATCAATAATTTTGATAGTTTAAATAAAAGTAAATTTGCTACACAGAATAAGAAATTAAATAATTTAAGAAAATTATTTGGAGTTTTTAAATTTGATGTTAAAAATACTATTATTAATTTGAGTAATGTAAATTTATTGGAAGAGAGTGTCGTGTGAAGCATTGTTAATTAGGTCACGTTGCCCTAAAATCAATGTTCAATCGGCAGTCTCAACAAGCTTATTGAGAATTTTATGATTAACATGATTTCATGCAATCGATTACATAATCATCATTTTTGTATTTATATACAAGTGAATCGATTATTAATTAGTGACCTGAAGATGACGGTAGATCTGTCGAAATATATTGTATTAAAATATATCTACTTAAATAGTTAGTCAAATTTGTTGATCATAAACCATTGAAAAATATCAATCAACCTTCTGGTAGTAGAGACACAATACTAAAAATAACATCAAATTATATACAAAATACAACACATGTTATACCATTCAAAATATTCCTCGTGTATTCCTCTGGAAACAGTTTATTAAATACCATTATATTCCCATAAAAAGAGTTTTAATTTCTTGCTGAATATTTAACAATATAAAAGTCAATATAAAAAAGAGTGTTTGTGGTCTATAAAACTTTGTTAATTTAATTACGTAAAAGTCACTTACGAAATCTTTTAAATCACAATTTAAATAATACTTGTTTACGATGAAAATGTTTTCAAAGAACATAAATGTTTTAAAAGAACTTAAAAGTAAATAAATAAGTTGAACCTGGAATAAAATACAATAAAATGAGGATAATTTTATTGAATTTCTATTTCTTCCATGAAAATGTTTTCAGAAACTTCTAAATTATACACCAATGAAAGGTAATTGATGTGCTCAAATGTTTAGTCGAATAAAAATAATTTTCCAATGTGACCTTTATAACTGTGAGGGATAATTTGGAATGTTGTAAGTTTGTTGTTTGTATGCTGTTTAGATTTGTGACTCTCCTACTCAGATGGGATTGATATGTTTATTGATTGATTATTTGAATCTAATGAAATTAATTTAATGATATTAATTTTTAAATACTAATTAATTAAAAGTTTTATAATTATAAATTATTAATAATATTTTTACTAAACGATTTTAACTTATTAAATTTAATATATTTTAAAAATTACTTAAAATTTTATCCAATAAAATTTTGAGAAATTGAAAGTTAATATTAAACTTGTCCCATTAATTAATTTTTAGATTTGAAAAAAACAAAAAATATATCAATCAAAAAAAGATGCTCACTGATAATGGTTAAAAAAGAAATAAATCGTAATCGTGAAAACACAATTTAGAAAAGATCGAATCGAATAATTAAAACAGTAAATCACAAAAATATTGATTTACAAAAAAATAGAAAAAAATCATAACTCTGACAAAACTGATTAATTATTGAAATTATAATTTCGAATACTGTTGTTTCATCCACTCACTTTGATTGACTAGCCAATTGGAGCGAGTCGAACCACTCAATCAAACTTCCAATCGAGACACAAACACCAACGACTTTTTTTTCTAATACACTACAGGGTTTTTTTAAGAAAAATTCACTAGGGGCACAAGCAATCTGGAATGGTCATGGGCCGAAATAAAGCAACTTTTTTGTTACGGATGAAAATAGTTATTTTTCTTTGTTTTTCTAGTGGTCTTTACTATTCTAAACAGTTTGTTCATCAAGTGTTAAAGACGTTTTAATCGGGGTAGTATAATATAAATCGCCTGTTGGGTTCTTGGTCAAGATTAGAATTCATGAACACAAAACATTATTTAT
Organism: Girardia tigrina; assembly: GCA_001938485.1. Classification (NCBI taxonomy): domain Eukaryota; kingdom Metazoa; phylum Platyhelminthes; order Tricladida; family Dugesiidae; genus Girardia; species Girardia tigrina. The sequence continues at coordinate 46,677 of MQRK01246274.1, forward strand.
ATTACAAGAACAATTATTCAAACTTTGGCGAGTGCAATTTGCACCACCAACTTCCGTCGTTGGAACGGGAAGAAATAAGACACGACTGGAATATAAAATTTATTTATGTATAGAACGAATACATGACCCGAATCGACACAATAATTGGCATAGATCCACGAGTCTCGTCTGGGCATAGTTGGGATGACGATTGACAGTCCGTTGAGCATATTGATTGCGATTCTGGTTGGTGTTCTTGTGGATTCGTGTGTTTTTGAGTTTTTCGCCAATTTTTGATTAGTAAAACAAAACATTATTATTTTTGTTTCTTCTGTTAATTTTTGAATTTTAATTTAAATTGTTTTTTGTGTTTTTTTTGAACACCACACAAACAATTTTTCATGAGGAACTTTTCTTTAGTTTTCTTTTGACAAGATTAATCATACATAAAAATACTGAATTATAAATACTGATAAGTTATTTATTAAAACGTTATTTTAAAAGTTGAATTTATTATTTTTTCATTTCTTTAATTTATAGATTAACATTTTAATATTTTATAGAAATTTTTTAAAATACATTATAAAATCTACATAATTTACTGTTTTATTTTGTATCATTTTTAAAACACATTTTAGTTAAATTACAACGATTTCTATTAATTTAAAATACATTGATGTTGTTAATTCAATATTATTTATTTAAAAACCATTTAACTTAAATATAATTTTAGATCTTTAAAATATTTAAATGGTACACCTACTGTTAAAATAAAATTTCTAAATATTTTTTATTCTTCGTTAATTTTTAAAACATTCAATTATAATTATTTTTTAATACAAATTTCGGGTTACAGTTAACTGCAATAAAACATTATGATTTTTTATTTTACAACTTAATTTTATTTACAATGTTTGTTACTCAGAACTATTTATTTCCAAAAAAAGTCTTGTCCAATAAATTAAAAATTTTGTTTTGAATTATGTGTTAATATTGTGCATGTTGTATGTTGAATCGTATTGTGCCTCTCCTGCACAGATGGATGATTGATATTTTCTTTGATTCTTACTAATTATAAATAATTTAATTTAATTTTAAAGTAAAAGGATTTAAAATAATTTTTGAATGTATTATTTATTTTTTAATGTAATTTAAAATTTTAATATATTAAATTACTATGTACTTTTTTTAAAATGTTTAGATTTAATTTGAACCAATTAGAATCTTTATAATTATTAATTTTTATTATAATGTTTTCATTTATTAAAAATATATAGTATGAATTCAGAAATATATTGATCAAGAGAGATGTCAAATAGTGAATGCGTTTGTGATATTAATAAATGTTGTAATACTCATATTGATGTTGTCAATACAATTTTTATTATTAATCCGAAATATTTATTTTTAAAAAAGTTTTATATGTAATAAATTAAAAATTTAATTACAATTTTAGTAATCCGAAATAGTTATTTTTTTTAAAAACTTATATAAATAAATGATTTTAACTTATTTAATTATAAATATGATATTACAAATTAATTATTCAAAAATTTAAGTCACCAAAAAAACCCCTTACATCGCCTTTAACAATATGTACTTTTGAATTCTAATTATTTGGTTCAAGGTAGGAATAAAAAAATTTAAAATGTCTTTTTTAATGAACTATTGATAATTATATCAAACAAAACTTGTTACAAGGAAGGATAAAAAGAAGTATATATATCACGAATAAAAAGGAGAGTTAGAGTATGTAGATGTAATTAAACTAACGAAAAATTACTGTTTATCAACTTATGTATGACAGTAGATCAATAATGATTCACTTTCGAATGTTCACAAAGATTCTTTACTTACTTTCGTCTTCTCTAATTTTGTCTTTTTGATTCAGTTATCAGCAGCTAGTGAATTGTGTTTAAAAAATGTTGTACGTTATTTTTGATGAGGTTTTCTTTGATTCTGTTTTTTTGTATTCAAAAAATTTTCTTGCAACAATTAACGGAATTACAATGCTTAATTTTTATTTTATGCCTTAATGGCAACATCAATTTGCTCTTAAATTTAATTTTTAAATCAATATTTGATTATAATTATTATTTGCATAAATATAATATGATTTAAATAAAATATAATTTCGGACTTGAGCTTCTTTCCTTCTTTTCTATTATTGGTTTTTCTTGTTTTTTTTCCTTTTTTCAAATCCTGTGACTTGGATGAATAAAATTAAAAAATGAATATAAAAATAAAAAATTGGTACACAATACGTCAACTTAACATTTACATTGACTCACATCAAAAAAGGAAAATAAAATTATAAAGTATTAAGAAATAACGAAAACAAAAGGTGAAAAATAAAAAAAATGAAACACAAAAATAAATCGGAATTAATAAGAATGAAGGGTTCTACATCAAGTATTCTCAGATTTAGAAGAAGAAAATACACAAGTGATCCGTCCCATAACATTTTACTAACAGCCCAACCCGAGCTATATTACCAAACATTTCAAAATCTGTTACTTTTATAAAAAAGAATTTACAACAAATTCTCCTTCTGAATAAATACTAAGGATTTGTTTCCTTTTTCGTCTTTCTTTCACCCATTAGAACTCTGCCCCAACACTGCAAGGATCAAATTTGTCATTTATTGCGATCATAATGCAAAAGTAGGCTGTCTCAGTTGAGTTGTTCATGCGATGGACTGAAACGATCAAGTTGTATAATGAAAAAAGCCTCTCTGGAAGCTTATTGTGAGGAGTTATTGTTACCGATTACAAACTTACTTTCAAAAGTACGCCACTGCAGCGCTGAAGAAAAGTTTTCAACGTCCATGAGGGTGAAACATTTTTAGACTTTCAATTATTGGATATTGCTTACCAGAGTTATCAGCAAATCGCTGGATTTCTACTGGAAACAAACATTGTGTTAGTTTTACTCCTGCCAGTTTTTCAGTTCTGCTGTTTATAAAACAGCTAACATGTCATGGACTAGTTCTTCTTGATTCCCATCAAATCACTTAACCAATTCTGTGTCAATTGTACACTTTTGAGGTGTACCGCATCATGATTTCTTGTGGTTAACAAATTTATGTTAACAGCTATTAATGTGAAGACTCTGTTTCCTGTAGGCTATAGTTTCTCTTCCTCTCAACCAGAATAGATGGCCCTGGATAAAAGGTCTAATTTACGAAGTGCCCTGTTGCTTATTACCTCTGGTATAATCAGGTAGTCAAGCTGTACCTGTTTTTGCAAATAATGAAATATTTTCAAAAAATAAACCATGAAACCGGTAAGCCAAACTCGCAGCAATTCATTTACCAATTTCTTCAAATATCCCCGTGCTGTTGCTCTCTCTGTTTTCGATTTGTCTTCCACTTCTAGAAACTTCCAAACATTCTTACAGCCATAAAGATTATGAAGAATACACGTTAAAAGATTAACTATGTGCACTGTAAATCGAACTTTTATAATGAGTAGGGAAATGTTTTGCTATCAGCTAAAATTGATGTTGGAGTTTCGTTGTCCTTTTAGACGTTCTGTAGATGATAGCTAAAATATTTGGCATTTGTAATCCAGATACACTTTTAAAAGTTAGATGACTTCTTTGAACAACACACCAGAACGTAAATCGATCACGTTGCAAGAATTTCTTCATAAGCTCCAATTGTATTAGAGCTTTCATCATCTGTTGAAACACCAATTAGATTGGATGTTAGTGCGACCATGGTATAAGGGCATTTTGAGTGGCTTCCAGTAGTGCAAGTGTTTCAATCTGTTGAGGTTCGTTAAAGGCTTTAAAGACGTTCTTTATTTCATACTCTTTTGTTACTATTTCGCAGAGACGTACTTGTAATCCACCATTTGCTGATTGACGCTGCTACCAACTTGTAGTGCGTAAGCAACACAATCCTGTAGCTCACAAGTTAGTTTCTTCTGAACTTCTTCAGCAACAATGAGTATAATTTCTTGATAGCAATTTGGGTCTCTGTAATGCAATGTTGATGAGGGAGGTTGAAATTTCTCCAATAGATAAATCATTCTGTTCTCGCGAATGGTGTTAATAATTTGAGGCTTATGTACCTGAGCTAGAGACCTGATGGCCAGCTTTTGGCCGAAAGAGTACGTATCAGATTATAGTTATAAACGTCCACGGTGAGTATGATAAGAAACTCCACAACTTCCGCATGGTACTTTTGCAAACATTTCAGCCAAGAGTGAGGAGAGTACTGGATTTTTCACAACAATCATAAATCTTCATGTCGCACTGCTTCCTTATGGGAGATTGAGTCAAGGTGTCAATGACAGCCTTCACTTTTACAGTTTTATTTGCACAGCAGCAAAAGGCTAAGTAAACAATGTCATTGCGAGCAAACTTACAAGCTACACTCTCAAATTTTTCAAACGTTCTACATTTCACATTTTGTCTTCTACGCTGCCTTTCTGCTGGTGCAAACATATATGCTTCCAAGGAGTCATTACTATTTTCAACTTACCATTTTACATTCACTTTTCTGCTCTTGTACCATTCCATAGTATCGTGAGAAGTATTGATAATGGATTCTTCTGTTGCGAAGGAGCCAAGGCTTGCATTTCTGGTTGAGTCTTTTGTTGGAACAACGAAGGTAAAATCTTTTGTTGTTGCAAAAACATCAGGTTATGATCACGAAAAATCGAAAGGTAGTTTTGAATATCTGTTCGAATTTTTGATTATTTCTAAGTTGCCCCACAGTCAATATGTTCAAAAAGGCACTGATTCACTGTGACATGTACATTCTGGCAATCGACTCGATTAAATTGAAATTGACTCGATGAGTAATTATTTTAAAAAAAAGCGAAGGTCTTTGTTTTTTTAAATGAAAAAAAAATTAAATTGAAATTATTTTTTAATGTTATTTTTAACACTTTTTGATTTTAATTTTAATTTCCTTTTATTTATTTCCTTATTATCTTATTAAAATATTTTTAGGTTTAAGCAAAAGCAAAAAGAACAGCAGAATAAAAGAAATACCATCGATTGTCACTTCGAAGTACAAAAAAAGGTTCAAATACCTCTTCCTCGCTTAGAACTTTTTTCCATTGCCCTCAGTGAAGAAGCTTAATCTGTCCATAAAGGTCATTTTTTATTTATTAAAATATCTACTTTTATATTTCTTTTAATGAATAATATTTTAATTTTACTTCACCAAATTAACTTGGTTATAGAAAGAAATGTACTTAAAACTTTGTTTCATTTGTCAAAACAGTTTTTATTGTGAAAGATCATCATTGTGGAAATAAATTTTTGTTTGAATGAGACTGATGAATTTAAGTGATTTTAAACAAGCCAAATTCTACTTGAAGATTCAATTCGTTTGCTAAAATTTCCTATGTGAAATAAAACTATTGCAACAATTATTTTAATATAAGATTTCGATTTTCTATAATAAATGTGTTAAAATTGTTTTAACTCTCTAAAAGATGTTTTTGGCTTTGATTCTCATGAAATAGTTCGCTATTCTGCAATAATTTTTAGAAATATTTTGATAAAACGTCGAAAATAAATAACATAAGCACTGTTCGAAGAATGTTTTCCCTCTTTAGTACTAGAACCATCATGAAGAATAATCAGACCTTTTAGATATTTTTAGAGGTTCGTATTTTATTTATCTGTATTTCTTTTTTCTAGTTTCATCTAAAATAAAAAAGAAGAGGCTTATAGATTGCATTCTAATCTGGTGTATAATTTTAATTATCATTGGCGTAAAAACTCGTACTTCGGAAAAAGAGACTTGATATATTGGTAATCTGTGTGAGCCAGCCGGGCAAACTTCCATGTATTATCCCTTGGAAACTAAATGGGTTTGAGTCCGTATCTCTGGGAAAGTGTCAGAAAGCTAGCCGAAATATTTGTTCTGAAATGCTGGCAGTAATTTCGTAATTCAAAGCAAGCTACTATTTAGGATGTGAAGGTCGCTGGGATGACCGGGAGTACTCTTTAGGACAGCTATGAAGAATGGTAAATTCAATCGTTTAAGTTGAGTAATGTTGCAATGAAACCTGTTTTCAGGCAGACCAATTTATGAGGATATCCGTTGAGTTCAGTCTTACGGATAGATCTATATGAATGCAATATCAGCGTCCAAAGATCATTCATTAAAAAGCCTCTGACTTAATACACAATAGGATGCAAGGATAGGACATTAGAGTCTAATTTTGTCTAATTTTTCTTTCTTATAATGGTCTGACCTACTCATAAATAATTTTCTGATTCCATTCGGGTATTGTGTAATATGTACTGATGTTAGGTTCATGATAATTCGTATTAGAAAGATCAGAAATTGACATTTTGAAAACTTTTATTAAATACAACAAAATAACATTTTCAAACAGGTTTTTTGAATAAATTTCCGAGGAACACTTTTTAAAAAGAATATATATATATATATATATATGTGTGTGTGTGTGTGTGTGTAATGGAAAGAGAAATTTGGTGTATTTTCCTCTTCCATTAACTTTATTAAATAATCAGATATAGAGATGAGGAATATTTATTAATCAGAACAATAAACATACGGTTGTTATAGTCAATTATTAAATCATTCAGTGATGAAAAATAGATTGAGACTCGGATTTCCCGAACACACAATAAGTATGGTTCTGGCCAAGTCCAAATGAGTGAACAGAAATAGTCATATGAGATATATTTTACAACTCATGATTTCCTTGTTTAACATTCTACTAAACATTCGTCGGGTGATCTTGCAATGCAAGTGGATTAGGTGCCTGTACAGTGATGGAAATTCGTTGGTAAGAGTGATCAATTAAACGAATTTCCAGTTATCGCTAGTCCAGGAAACACAGAAAATGATTAGTAATCCGGTTGGATTTGGCACAGAAAAAAAATGAGCGGACTTCGACTCGTTTAGAATTCTTGTATCGAGTTTCGTAAGCTGGATTGACTATTTTCATTAACGGAAAGCTACAAGAACCGTTTTTTGCCATGAAAGACGAATTGAAATACGAATTAAATTATTCCATCCATTTTGACGTGGAAAAGGTGGAAAAAAATGGCATATAATTTCAGCTGTCTGCTAGAGTTCTCCAATTCTGCATATAAATTTTTTTATTGATTATACAATATTTATTCAATCAATATTATTTAAGTAATCAATATTTATTTAATATTTTTTCCATATATATATATATATAGTAGCAAGCCTACTATAATATGTATCTATGGAATTTAGAAACCTATTTTTGAAGTCTTTTTACTCAATCACTTTTCTTCAAACTTTGAACACTTAATCATTTTCGTTGACAATAAATGATCATGTGAAAATTTGATCAAAAAAACTTTCTAAGGTCCCAGAATGGGGAAAAATGGTCAAATCGGTTCCTGAACAGTATATGAATAAAAAGATCTACTTATAAATTATGAGTAGTGTGTTTACGCAAAAAAGTAAAAATAAAATAGTAAATATAATAGTAATTTTCCCTTCTCAAAAGATAACAAAAATAATTCTCATGGCCAAGTAGAGTTCTGTCAGCATAAAGAATGAATATAAAAAATTTTTTGATTTATTAGTTTAGTTCAAATATTATTAAAGTCTTACATTATAAAATTTGTAATCAAACTATATTATTTCAAATTTTATTACACATATTTTATTCTAAACTTATTCAGTTTATTTTGATTTCAAAAGTGTTTTAGTTAAATTTATTAACCATTTTTAATTTAAATTATTTTATAATAAATTTCCATTTTTTAATTTAAAAATGTATATTAAATTATTTTATTTTAGTCGTAAAATTCTTTATATTTAAATTTATAATGTTTTTGAAATTAATTTTTTTTAGATTTATTTCTTAATTTCGTACGAGTTTCCCAAAATCCTTACAATTGATTTCAAATTTAAATAATATTATTAAATATGGATATGTCCAAGTTTATGTCCTAAAGTAATCATGTCCTTTGGTATAATTATGGTCGTAATAGTAAATAAAGATTATCCAAGAAAATTAATGATTAAAAGATCATTATATATCTTTAAAAAATAATAATAATATAATATAAATAGAAGTATACAACATGTAATAGTATTATATTCGCTCTACATTCGGCCACAGTTTCGCCTACGGAATTGTATTACACTAACATTACAATATTTTACAAAATACATCGATCTTTTTATTCTTACTATTTCGTTTTATTTATATTTTCAAGTAGCGATAAATGTGAATATCTAAAACGAAAATAAACACAAAATGATCTTTTATTTGTTATCTTTTTTTATAATTTCTTTCTTTTTCTTGGACAACATAAAACCTTTTTGAAAACTAATTCTTATAATTTGTTTTAAATAAAACTTGTTTTTGTTTCGTAATTTGTCAATTACAACAGAAATTTATAACCATGAAATATTTTCTCTGTACTTTTTTGAAGGCAAATAGAATAGATTAAAACTTAGTTATCATATTAAACCTAATTGACGGAACGTCTGTCTTGGGTATTTGTTTTTTCCCTTTCTCATTTCTTCAAAAATTAACTCAAATTGAGGCTGCGGTCGGTGGCGGATAAGTTGATAACGTGTGAGAAACAAATCAAAACAATTTGGTTCAATTAGACATTTTCATCGTTTTCTCTTTCGTTCTCTCTCTCTCGATTTACATCCTTCTTTTTTTCTGTCAAAAAGAAAATTGAACAGGATTTACTAATTGAGTTGTTTTATTATTATTCCAAGTCTAATTTTGTTATAATATGAGTTGGGACAAGTGGAATTAAAGATCTCGTACATTTTCGTTTGCTGATTTCTCACTTCATTTGTCAGTCCCAGGAATATCGAGTTAAAATGCTCCCTGGTCGTCAATTCCAAATTTACTTTTTACCAAAACCTTCTCTCAACGATTTGATAATTAAATCTAGGACCAATTTTTAATTTAAAATAAATTTCTTTTTATTTTTATCATTGAAAAATGTGTTATTTTAAAGTTTTTTCTGTTGTTTAAGATAATATAAATTAAAAATTAATCATTAATTTATGATAAGAAATTTTAAGAAAATAATATTCTTAAATATCCATTATTTGACTTTGTCCAGGTTACCAAAGACATCGGTATCAATGATATCTAGCTTTGTGTTTGGTTAAAATTAAGGTTATTTAAGGGTTTTTTATCTAGACTAAAAAATGTAACCTCAACATTTTGACAGATGTGAAAAAAATTGTATCCAAAACTCCTTTACCTATACTCTTATTCGATGGAAGGATGAAATCCCACACCATCATTTCTAAAAGACAAATGTTCCGTCCGATCTCCAGGTTAACCCGAAAACTGAACGGTAGTGGTAGTAGAGTGGCAGTTGCAGAGTTCAAGCTTGGGCATTTCGAGTTTGTACTGGACTTATTTCATTGTAGAAATAAATGTTTGTTTATCGGATAAAATGTCTTATAATTCATTCAGTAAATTTGTGTATCAGATTAAGTAAAATTCTTAATACAAAATTTAAAAATCAGTCTGAAAAATCAATCGTAATTTTGAATTCAAATAATAGTTCGATATTAAAATCACACTAATCAAACGCTCATATCTCACATTGTTTCACATAAACTCACAATCGTAAACATTTCGGACGAAAATTTCCAAATCATTAAGTGTTTCAATAATTCTCAAAAAAGTCGTTTAAAATATCGTGATTATAACAATTGTAATATTTATCGAAATATTTCTCAAATTATCTTTATGAATAAATTATAGCAATATTTCTCTTCATAAAAGAGCTCTATTACAACCAAATTTAAACTAGAGTTGACAAATAATTCAGAATTGAAAATCGTAAATTAAAAAATTAGAGAGAAAGAAATGTTTGGCTCAAGGCTCGCTCTGATTAGTTGACCAATCAGAGGGAGGTATTTTATTCACAATAGACTCGATTTCCCGATACGAAATCGACACACACACTTCAGAAAAATGCAAGATTACTCGGGAAAATGAATTATGGAGTCATATGACTTATACAGGGTGATCATAAAGTAACTATCGGGTTTTCAACTTCATTAACTTTTTTTGGCAAAACATTATGAAAAAATGGTTTTAAATAACAAAAATGCATTTATTAAAATTTAATAATATTCAACAGAATAGCCATCTTCATTAATACAATGTTTAAGGCGTCCATGAAAAGACTTAATTGCATTTTGGCACATTTCACCATCTATTTTTACCGCTTCTTGACAAATAAAATCTTTAAGTTGCTGAATTGTTTCTGGTTTTCTCTTATACACTTCATTCTTCAAATACCCCCACACAAAAAAATCGAGTGGTGTCAAATCAGATGACCTAGTCAGTCATACATATGGACCACATCGTCTCAGCCAACGTTGTGGAAACGCTTCATCCATAAATTGTCGCACAATCAGTGAATAATGGCAGATGCTCCATCTTCCTGGAACACAGCTTTCCGTTTGCATGTTCTTGATAACGATGGCATAAAGCAACTTTTTGACATATCCGCCGCTGTTATGTTTCCTTCAATAAAAAAGGGCCATAAACACAAGTTGAAGACAACCCAATCCAAACATCAACTTTTTTACAAGCCTGTGACCACTGATATGTTTCGGTTGGTGTTTTAGTGCCCCAAATGCGACAGTTATGTCTGTTTACAATGTCGTTAAGATGGAAAGTTGACTCATCAGAGAATATCAGGTTACTAAAAAATTTTTCATCGATTGAATTAACGTTTCACACATAACACGTCTAAGAGCGCAATCATCTTCATACAAAAGTTGCGTAACTTGAATTCTGTAGGGGAACATTTTTCAGTCGTTTCGTAATACTTTTTGAACAGTTCCATAAGAGTAATTCAGAGTTGACAACAATTTCCTGATAGAAGACTGGGGTTCTTGCTTAAAATGTTCTGCAATCTCATTTTTCTTTTCATCATCAATTGGTGGTCTTCCAGATTTTGGGGCATTTAAAACGCTTCCTGTTTCTTCAAACTTTTTGATGATGTTTCTAATACTTTTTTCGGTTGGAATATTTTTCCATATAAGTCAATGAAGTTCTCTTCTTAATAAAGTCACTGACTCATACTTCGCAAATAAAATAACAATTCTTACACGCTGATTTACATCCATTTTGAATCTTACGCTTAAAACAATAACAACAATTAATACATTTAAGCAAAATGTACTTTTAATTAAATTTTAAAGAATAAGCTTCAAGATACCTTTATAATTAAAAAGAAATGCAATTTAATTCAAAAGTTATGGCAGTTTGAAACCCGGTAGTTACTTTATGATCACCCTGTATATATATTGTGAATAAATTGAAATAATATTGGCAAATTATCAAATAAAAAATTCTTAAGCCAATCAAAGTTTATTAATTTCGACGGTTTAACCGTCATCGTCAGAACAAATGATTTTTCAAACGAAATTTACTTATATAGCGCAGTTAATGATTGTGCAATCAATACGTAATCAGTACATCATTTAAAAACTCTCAAAAAGTTGTAGAGAATGCAGTTTGAACGTTAATTTTAGGATCCAAAGATCTTATATATAACGCTTCACATGTCACTCTCTCCCAATAATTTTTAAATTGAGTGCACAGAATTTTAAAATTTTGTGAATTTATATCTCCTTTAAAATTTCTTCTATGTCCTGCAATGTTACTTCCACCTTCATTGCGACTGTGTTCCTGGATTCTCTTACAGCGATGACGTGAAATCTCTCTAATGTATGTGGCGTTACACCCATTACATGTATATTGGTAAATGAGATCCGAACACAATCCTAATGGTGTTGGAGATTTATTGCCAAACATGCTTTAAACTTTCTGGAATTTTCAATCCACATTACTTTCGATATAAAAGACTTAAGCTACTCTATATTTCTGATAGAAATTCTTTCATGCTCTAACTGAAGCTCAGAACTTCTTTTTTGTCTGGTTTAGCAGTTTTGCAGATTCTTTGAGTCGGCTAGAATCTTTGGTTACATTATCCCTTTTTATCATTACTTTATCTTCAATTTCAAAAGTTCTCATTGAGCCATAATTTGATTTTGTTTAATGTTCAGTATTTAATGAACTTGTTTTGCTTATGAAATTCTCAGGTTTTTTTCACCCATGTTTTATCTGTATGCTATAAATTATCTCCCCGGTCACTTATTTATCGTCCCCTGACCAGTAGAATTTAATTTAAATTCAATTTCGCACAAAATTTATGAAATGGAAGTCTAAGACGCATAAACGTTTAAAGAAGGTAAGTCGTTGAAAAGCACCAGTAGTTTAAGATTTTTTTTAAGTTTAATTTTTAAAACTCAATATAAATTCTATTAGTATGTTTAATTTCTTTTTGTTTCTTAAAATATAAAGTCTATATTTTATATGACACTTCAACTCTTCATTCTGTATCTTTAAACAATGTAAAATATTTTAGAAACGGAATCCGGAAAGGAAGCTAGGAATCTTAAATTGAAATAGACATTCCAAAATTTTCAATTACTTTATTTCAAAAAGAAACAAGTTAATAAAAAGTCTAGTGACAATTTAAGCGCAATTTCCTTATGTTATTCGGTGCCCAAATATTAAAACGTTTATATCAGTATTTGACTATGATTATTTTTTTGTGACCGAACGAAAGCATATTTTTGAAAACTTTCTTCGGCAATATTGTTCTAAATTATTACAGGAATCGATTGGTAAATGTTTCAAGTCGCTATATAAAATTAATTAAAATTAATTAATTAATCCATATGAAATT
>MQRK01246286.1:307-15336 GCA_001938485.1 Girardia tigrina
ACTTTATAAAATAAACAATGGGGTTCTTCTTTCACTTTATAAAATAAACAATGGTCTTTCCCCCCACTCTGCAAGGTAAATAACAGTCTTTCCTTTTAGATCAACTTAATTAATTTGACCTTTCTTTATATATAAAATTTGTGTACTTTTATTCTTTTTTCTCCTTCTTTTATAATCCTCTCTTTTTTATTTTTATATATTTATTTACTTTTAAAATAATTTAATTGTCTTTTCATGATAAATACTTCTTATTTTATTGTTGATTATTTATCCTTTTCCTTTTTTCTAATTTACTTATTTATATATAAATTAATATTTAATATTGTAAAAAGATAAATAATTCTTATTTTATCTTGTTGATTTAAACAACTAATTTATTTTTATACTTTTATTATTTATGCATTACCTATACTCAACATATTAAAGAAATTACTTATCCGTAACGCAAAAAGGGGAATGTGAATTAAAAAATTTTAATATTTCTATTCTCGTACTTTTCTTAGATGTTGCAATTTGATTTTTTGTGAAATATTATTTGAAATTAATAAGTGTTGATATTTTAAACCTGTTAAACATTACTTTGTCATTATTCGAAAAAAATCGGGATCAAGTAAAATTTAGGCCTCTAGGGGCCACTAGCGAATCTAGACTAATATTCTATGCGGGCTATTCCGATTTAAATAAAAAATAGAATTTTAGAAAAAAGCATAATTATACTATAATATACTTGTTTTTACTTTTACCAAACTCTGTCAAATAAAAACACATTCTACTTAAACTAATAGTATTTTTATATTCTTTGAATTTAATTTGAAATATTTTAAAAAATATTCAATTTTTATTTTTATATATAAAAGATTATGAGAAACGGAACAAATAATTCAAAAATAACTATACACTTCTATTGTACTGGCCTCCAGATCGGGTCGGGGAGGCCAGCACTCGTTTCTCGTGCGGGATGCATCGGCCGATTCAATGACGACTGACTTTCGATCAGATCCGACTGGCACCATGGCTTCCCGGAACACGGATTTGTATTCATAGCCAGCAGGATAGTTCCAGACAGTTTGAGATCGACCAAACCCGCCGACTGTCAACCCGAAAGTCCGACTGTGGCGCATGCATGTGTGAGGTGGTGGTGTTGGCAGACCAGTCGTGTCGGATCAGTGTTGGGGTAGATGTGCTCCGGTGCGGATCATTTTCCTTTTTTCGTCCATAGATAAATTTATAAATTTACAAAAGAAAAATAACTTTTCGAATTGACCATAATATTTATTTTTAGAAAATTACAAATTTTATTTTTTGCCCATTTTAATTTAATAAATAGTTGGTTTAAACAAAAGTAAATTTTCATGAGCACCACAGCTTCTTAGTGCAGGTATTATTTTAGTTGATATAGAACTATTAGTATGATTCTAACAAATTATTTAAAAAATAAAGATTTCTCAAAAAAATATTCAAATATAACAAAATTAAAACAAAAAATCACAATAAATCTTTTTTTAAAAAATACAACAAATAGAGTGCAATTGCATAATTAAATTTAATTTACGATTTCATCCCTTAACAAAACGTTCAATAACATTAAAAATAACATAACAAATGCATGAAGATATAACTTGGATACAGTCCGGTTTTTAATGGTTGATAATATAATTATATGATATATTATAATATTACATAATATTTTTTTAAAGGTTGATAAGGTTGTTCAAGGTAATTTGAAGGTTGATAATGTAATTTTGTACTTATTGCAGCCTAGGCAGCCTGTCCAGGCCTAGTGTACTCATAACGCACACACATTTGAAAAATCGATTTCTGCTCACTTTTTCGAAAATGCTAAAATGGAATCTAACTATTCACAAATAGGTTTCTATCCAAGTATATCAGCACAATTTTCATATTGTACTTTGTTCTAAATGTGCACTATGTGTACATGCACCTTCACTGTGCACTGTGACCGGTAAGCCAAACTTGCTGCAATTTATATGCCAATGTTTTCAAATATCCCCGTGCTGTAGCTCTCTCTGTTTTCTATTCGTCTTCCACTTCTAAAAACGTTCAAAATACGTTGCAGTCGTAAAGATCATGAAGATTGGCCAATACAAGGTTGACTATGTGCTCCGTAAATTGAACTTTGCAATTATTAGAGAAATATGTCACCGTCAGCTGAAATTGATGCAAGAGTTTCGTTGTCTTTTTAGACGTCCTGAAGAAGATAGCTAGAAAGCCTGGAATTTATAATCCAGATACTCAGTTCCGTAACACCTTCTTTAATGATTTTCAAAGCTAGGTCACTTCTGTGAACAACACACCAGAGCGTCAATAGATCACGATGTAACTAGTTCTTGTTTAACCTGTACTAGCACTATCCCCATCTATTGTAACACCAATTTACTTGAAAGTTGGTGATACCATGGTCTCAAGAGTAAGCTGAGTGGCTTCCAGTAGTCCAAGGATTCCAATCTGTTGAGGTTCTTTAAATAATAGGAAGATGTTCTTTACTTCACGCTCTTTTGTTACTATTCTCACAGGGAAGTACATTTAATCCACCATTTGTCGATTGATGCTGCTATTAACTTTCATTACATTAGCAACCTAATCCTTTAGCTCACGAGTAAGTTCTTTCTGAACTTCTTCAGCAACTAGGAGTAACATTTTTGATAGCAGTTTGGGTCTCTGTAATGCACTGTTGATGAGGGAATTTAAAATTTCTAACCAATGGAGAGGTCATTCAATTCTAGCGAAGAATGTTAATAATTTTGAACTTTTGAACTTGAGTTAGAGACCTTGATGGTCAGCTTTTAGCAAAACGAGTACCTATCAGACTGTTTTTATAAACATCCACGGCGTGTGAGATAGGAAACTCCACAATTTCCTCGCGGTACTTTTTCAAACATTTCATCCAAGAGTCATGAGAGTACTGGATTTTCTATTGCAATTCTAAATTTTAATGTCACATTGTTTCCTTGTAGGATATTGAGTCAAGATGTTCAATGACAGCCTTCACTTTTACAATTGTATTTGTACGACATCCATGAGCCAAGTAAACAATTCTGTGACCAGCAAAGTTACAAGCTACATTCTCAAACATTTCACATATTGTCTTTTACGCTTCCCTTCAGCTGGTACCAACATATATGCTTCAATGCGGTCACTAATATTTTCTATTAACCATTTGACATTCAGGTTTTTACTCTTGGGCCAAACTTTAGTGTCAAGGGAAGTACTGATGATGACAGAGCTTGCACAGCGTGATTGGAACATCATGGTGCGATTGGGGCTTATCCGGATCGAGGGGAATAAAAATTTAATTTTATCTTATACTCAATATTGATTTCTAATTTGTTCGATCGATTATTCCTTTCGTTACAAAATTTTACATTTTCTTCTTTTAAAAATTGTAATTAATTTTGGGTCTCTGACGGCGTCGACACTGTCACTGCATGCTGTAGATTTATTGGGCACAATTTAGAATGATCGATATAAAACAACTCGATATAAAACAATGTTCGATATAAAACAATTCTACAAAAATTGTAATGGTGTCTTAACCAAATCAAAAAATTCAACCTGCCGATATCATTTTTTATTTCATTAAAACAACACAAATTTATCATTTAATTTTCATTCATTAACAAGCAGAAAGACAGTTTTTTTTACGTATAATCTAATTATTTTTTTACAGCGATATATTCAAAAGTTCACTTAAAGCAAGACAAACGTTTGTCAATAAACATATTAAAAATCCAATCGATTAAAAATCCAAAACTCAAATCACCAGTTATAAAACTAAAATCAATTTGTGCATTGTTGTTCACATTCCGAGTAGATATCTGATTGGTAACGGAATTTATCTGGTTATTTTCAACTAAATGAGATTCACAAACAACTGGAAGGGATTTTTTTCACTAATTTTATTATTCTCAAAACAACTGATAATAGACTCTATGTTGCAAAGAAGCCAAGGCGTACATTTGTTGTTGAGTTTTCTGATAGAACAACTAAGGTTAAATTTGTTGTTGTTGCAAAGTATCAGGTTATGATCACAAAAAATAGAAAATTAGTTTTTAAAGATCGGTTTGGATTATGAATTATTTCCGAATTGCTCCCCAGTCTATCACTTTTGCCTATGCATGGGGGGCAGTAGCCCCCAATCAATATGTTAAAAAGAGCTCTACAAGGAAAGTTTAATATCTTGACCTCGGAGATTTCATCTTTAGTTGACTTCTCGTGTTAAGCTAAAATATCGAGATTGTAATAAAGATTTTCAGTACCTTTGTGTTATTGGAAATTGATAAACTAATTTTTAGAATTGTTAATTGATTTTTTAAATTGAAGGTAGGAGTTCTAAAATTTAAAAAAGTACAGATTAAGTGAAGGTTTTCATAAAAATCTTCTTTGTTAATTTACAATCGGGTGAAAGAAATAATACCTCTTCCACCCAGTGTTTAAACATACTGTTCGAGTCAAATCAATAAACCGAATTGATTGAAGAAAGGAAAAAAAATTGTTCAAAAAAAAATTTTAATTTGATTTTGATAAAATATTTAATTTAATTGTATAAAAAAGAATTGAATTATAACTGAAAATTTAAAAAAAGGTTGAATTTGTTTAAATTAATCAATTCAATCAAATTGCAGTAAACTAATTTTGAAAATAAATAAAGATTTGATTGATTTATTGCTTCTAATTTTGAATTTGAGTTTCTGTGATGACGATCGATCGATTCAGTGCGGATAAACGATTTTGAATTTGAAATATCCGAAAAGCCAAAAATGACAATAAATAATCACATGTCAATATATACAACTTTATACAGCTTCTGGATATAATCAAATATGTACACAGTGCCAAAGGATAATTAATCAGAGCAGGAGGAAAACAGAGGCAATTAGAGTCTGCGAGACGGATCAGTAGGCCAGCCAAACATTGGTCCTGTATAGGCAGAACCAAGTGTAGTATCAGTGAGCAGAGTAGGGCGGTCATTAAATTTCATCCGTGGATCAGACCAATCTAAATAATTGTCATCAGAAATCACCGGGAAAGGATCATCAAGGTCCCCAGAGTCCACTGGCAGTGACAAGTCCGGACAAACAAGAAGGGTCGGAGAAACTTGCAAGTGGGGCTCTCTGAAACATTTCCATTGTCTCTTCGACCAGCGAATATTACTTGCAACATCAGTCATCGCTATCTTTTTAATTCGTTTCCCCAGTTTAATTGCATGTAAGACTTTCCTGTTATCATGAAACAAGGTCCCTAATGCACCTACAATAAATGTAAATAGAAGGACTCTAGTTGATTTAGGACGTGTTTTTTAAATGGCTTCTTTCAGCGGGGAATATTTGTCGATATTGTCCTCCTTTAATTTATTTAAATCAGGAGATAAGGGTTTCAACATTTTCTGGTAAACAAGGCTTAGTATGGATAACATTTTTGTTTACAATTTAACGTTTTTATTGTCATGATAAAGGTTAGTTAAGTCATTTTTTGTTTTTAATAAACAAGAACTCAACTATGGTGTAAAATTACGAATTCCTAATTTTTTCATAAAATGTCTAAAAAATAAAAATTCAAGAAACGATAGATTATATTATTATATATAAATTATATTATTTTATGATAGAAATATTCAAAAACTAAAACAAGTGTTTAACACATGCATATAAAATATCTATATTTAGATGAAAAACAATTAGACAAAATAACTTCTTATTAATTTTACATTAATAATAATTAGGTCGCAACGAAAGTTTTTTAGTTATTAAAAACTTATGGAACAGGCCCTTCCAAGGTGTTTTTAACTTGAAAACGTCAGAGTTTTACGGCCTCGGAATTTCGTTGAGGAAGAATAATAGAAAGTAATGGTGATAACATTAATTAAATGCCTCAATTATTATAGTTAAATTCTTGCTTTTAATAAAATGTTAATTTACTGACAAAATTTTAGTTCTAACCTAATAATAAATATTTTCAACTAAAAATAAATAGTTAAAAAATAATATTAACACAAAATTTTAAACCAATAATTGCTATTTTAATAATATTTTAATAAAAATTTACAACTTAAAATTTTTATTAATTTATTTTGTAGATAAAGCCACTCTTTCAAAAACAAAGAATCTTGAGATTGAAATAAACACAATATATTTTATTTTTGGTCGATTTATTTTACGTTGTAATTTGTTACTTATCAATAAAAATGTGAAGTAAAATGTTTGAGATAGAAATCTGATTTACATAAAAAATGATAAATTAAAATGATGTTTACGTATTTTTATGAAACTCCTATGAAATGTAGATTTAAGGTCAATATCCTAATTTTTATTAGAGTATATGTGAATAAAAATTTTAATTGTTAAAACACATCAATTTTCAAGGTCACATTACACTAATATTTAAGAACAACTTTCAAACGTACTTTTGAATTATAAAGAAATGAAATTTCAATATATTATTTTGTTAGGATATTTTCTTTCCGCGATCAATTCTTTCATCTGTTGTTCAGAAGAACATGACAATGATAATTTACACCGAGTCCAAGGGACGACTGATCATGGAGACAATGGCGATAATTATGAACCGAAAGAATTCAGTTACGATCCACATAAAGGCGAACCGAATGAAGATATGCTAACGGGTTCTGTCATTAATTGTTTCATAGAAATAATTATCGTTTAACAGGAACGTCACATCACTCCAATAAAACAAAAGAGCAAATGACAACTGAGATCGACGAGATATTCAGAGACGCTGATAGAAATAACGATAGTAGAATTCAGAGAGATGAATTGACGGTGTTCATAATTGATAATTTAAGGTCTTTAAAAGGTTTACATGAAAATAAATCGTTTTTTAAAAATAATCTTCAGAAAGCTTCACAATGAATCCGCACATCAAGACTTACTATCTATTGACAAGGATAAGGATGGTTTGATGTCTCTGGATGAGTTTTACATGTACAGTCACGGTAAATCCGCTGATGAATTGGCAAATGGAAGTCGAACTGATAATTCGTCGAGTTCTACTGACTTGTTAAGAGTAATTAGATTTATACTCGATTTACCTCTTAGCTTTATCACACATGAGCTTTATTAAATTATTTTATTACACAGATACTTTCATAAAATCAAAGGTGTTGATCTTTAAAAATTTCAGAAGCTTAATTAATTATAATTGATCTGGACTTTATAATTTATTATATTATGAATGATTCTTTACATCGAAATATTTATATATAATTATTTTTATATGTTTATATATATATACGTAATATATACTTTTATATACTAGTTTAGTTATAATATATAATAGTTTAATCTTCTCTTTTAGTTGAATTGTATTAATTAATAATTTAAAATAATTATTTTATTTATTTATTGTTATGTTTTAAACTTTATAATTTAAAACTATAAGGAGAACCAGACTGATCAATTAATTAATTTATTTAAAAACTGAATATTTAAACAACGACCAAATATTTTTTTGATATTTCAGGCGCATTTGTAATGATATTTACGATCCTTTATGTGTATAAATATAGATATGGATATTGTAAAGAAGATCAACTAACAAATAAAATTTATTAGATCAAATACTGAAAGGGGTTTGATAACCGATTAAAATTAAAAATCCTCTCTCTTTTATATTAAGGCAATATTGTATAATATATAATATATCGTGGGATCAGTTCAATGTCATGAAATAATCGGAATTTGAATTTCAGTGATTCCATGAGATGTGACATCATCAAAGTTCGAAATTATTAAATATGACGAGGAATGACATCACCACATATCCCCCTTTGAAAAGAACGGAGTTCGTGGTGGTTTAGGAAATCGGCTAACTCTTCCTTGAAAGATCTTCGAACTGAAGCAACTCGAGAGCTGAATCTGGGAGAAGTGATATTGCTGAAACTGGATTTCTAGATAAAATATCATTTTTGTTTCTACAATTAATTATTTAAAATAATTATTTTATTTATTTATTGTTATGTTTTAAACTATATAATTTTAAAACCTTAAATTAATTTATAATATAAAATTAATAATAACTGAGTAAAATAAGAATTGAAATTATTAGTCAATAAAATTCAACCTAAAAAGATTAATTAGATAGTAATATAAGAATATTAATTTGCTGAAAAATATTATATAATATGATTAAAAGATTTTCAACGCTAATTTTATAAAATATGCTTTAACAAATGTCTATTAAAAATATCAAATTAATCCCAAGCTCCACGTTAGTTAATTCATGATTGGATAAGTTAATTTGGTAGTTATATATATAATTTACTTTATCCAGATAATTTTCGAAGTACCGTATATACTCGCGTATCGTGCGACACTTTTTCTTCATTTTTTACACCAAAAATTTGTGGTCGCATTATATACGAGATACAGAAAAAAATTTTTTGTTAACAGTTCATCAAATAAACTTCATTGTTGTAAAACCATTTATTAAATTGAAAATCTAATCAACACAATCTTCAGCATCAATTCCTAAACTTTAAAATAGGTCCCTGAATTCTTCAGAATTAATTACATCATCATAAACATTATCTTCTACTCTTCTTCTATCACTCTCGGAACTCTGATATAAAAGATCATCTTCTGTACCATCCAGAGAATTAGAAATTCCACATTTCTTGAATGCTTTAATTACACGTTTTTCATCAATCGCATCCAAAGATTCTTTCACCCACGTACAAAGTGTAGATAGTGTTGTAGCTTTCATAAGTCCTCCTTTAGTAAACGTTTTTTCACCGTCTAGCATCCATGTGCTCCATTTATTTTGTCTTTGAATGGCTTATTTAATGACACATCAAGAGGTTGTAGAATACTCGTTAGGCCACCTGGAATAACTGCTAGATCTGTGTTGGACTCGTACACACATTTTTTAACACTTTTTACTTGATGGGAACGGAACATATCCCAAACTAACAAGCTCTTCGTATTTTGTAAACCTTCCGGTCTTTGCTGCCAAACTTTGCGAAGCCAAATCTTGCACCCTTCGTCCATCCGCCCCTTTGGATTCACATGAACAATAATTCCTTTAGGAAAGTCTTCCTTTGGTATTAACTTTTGCTTGAAAATCACCATTGGATTTAATTTTTGCCATTTGCTAAGCAACTTAAAACCACTGTAAAGTGTGTCTTTTCATGCCCTGTTGTCCTAACAAATACTGTCTTCTCACCACATTTGTTGACAGTAAAATTGGAAGGCATATCGAACCAAACTGGAGTCTCATCCATGTTGCCGATGTTTGCTAAATCATACATATTTTCTTTCAAGCAATTAATTACGTACTTATAAAATGCAAGCACTTTCTCATTTAAGTCTTTGAGCAATTTTTGTTCTATCTTTGTTTTTCATCTAAGGACTAAGTTGTGCCTATTCATAAAACGTGTACACCAACCTGGTGAAGCAATGAATTCTGAAATTCCTTCCTTGCTAGTTAACTTAATGGCAAAAAGTCTTATTGTATTTCTTGTTATGATATAGGCACTTTCGCGTGATTCACATATCCAGCTTGGCACTTTATTTTCTATATGTGTCCACTTACAATTTGAACCTCTATTAGCACATTTGTATGAAGGCATCTTCTCTAATTTTTCTTTTTGCTTTCGTCAATTTCGGATATTACTCTCACCAATACCAAAATGTTTTTCGGCTTGTAAATTACTTGTTTCTTCAGAAAAAGTTACAACTTACAACCAAATTTAAATTTGGCACAATACTTTCGAATAACTTTCTTCTCCATTGTGATAAGGTAACTAAAATATATAAATTATAAAAATCAAATAAAGTTATAAATTAAAGGATATGCGTCATTTTATTGATTTTAAATAAAAAATTCTTTAAAAAAGAAATTTAATGCATTTAAACACCGTTAAATAAGTTGAAATATATTCATAGAGTATCTTTTTAGAAAGTTATATAGTAGCCAATTATTTTAAACTTTTTAATCATTTTTAATTTAACACATTGACTGCTGTTGACATCATGCACCGAACGTCTGCTACGCGCGCTACGCGTAAAAAGTATGATCGAACATTGTTACCTTTTTGTTACCTAGCATCCATGTGCTCCATTTATTTTGTCTTTGAATGGCTTATTTAATGACACATCAAGAGGTTGTAGAATACTCGTTAGGCCACCTGGAATAACTGCTAGATCTGTGTTGGACTCGTACACACATTTTTGTTACTGAACATTGTTACCTTTTTAGCATTTAACACATTAAATGCTGAGTACGAGATATCTCGTACTTAGCGTCTTAGTAATGTAAGCCAAAGTACGAGATATCTCGTACTTAGCGTCTAACTAATGAATATTGAAGTACGAGATATCTCGTACTCAGCATTCAATGTGTTAAAAATGGTTTAAAAGTTTAAAAGTGTCAATCAAATTTAGCACCCGAAAACTCCAACTCACATGATACACGAGTTAATGATAAAATCATGTTTTGGGGATGTAAAAAACCAACTCACATAATACGCGAGATCGCACGATACGCGAGTATATACAGTATATTGAATTTTTTGTTTTCGATTTTTTCATTTCTAAAGTGACATACTTAAACTTTCTTACTACAAAATCTACAAAAAATTTAATGTAGCGTCGTTTACGTTATGAAAAACAGTTTTACCTGTTTTTTATTTCTATCTAATCTTACAGTTTAATGTTACCTTATCAATATGGAATGTATCTGTTTTCTTTAAAACATAAAGATTTAAATTCTTAAAGAAATTCGGAATGAAATTTTTGTTTCTAAAAGTTAGAAGGGAATTGCTGTTCAAGCCCTTTCTTTCTAATTTATTGTATGAATTTTTATAATCTCTAAAAATATTCTTAGCTTCATTGAGCATAATATTTAGTTTTGTGAACGCTAATTTGATATGTTGCAATATACTTTACTCAAATCTCGTTTTAAAATATAAACATTGTACATGTTTCGATGATTTTTCTTCATCATCTACAATTATAAAATGTTTCAATATAAATCGAAAACCGAAATGAAAATAATATTCAATTACAATTAATAAGATATTATTGGATATTAATGAAAAATTTATTTATTTAATTAAAGAAATATTTTAAGTATTGTAGCAGCTTTAGTTTGCCAATTTTGAATATTAAATAATAGGGTGTAGTGTTTTATCAATGGAGAAGCACAAAACTGCTGCCGATAATGTGAATTGAAACTTTTTCGTAACATAAAAATACATCCTTTGAAACAGATTAGATTATATTCTTACTATGCATATAGTAATAAAGAACCTTACTCGATCGACTTGGTTGTAAATATAAACACTGACCCGAGCTTTGAGAAGACAATTTGTCTTTCCAAATACGAGCTTTGACACCCGTAACCAACACGGTATCATTCACTTCCAAAATTTCTGTACAGTAGTTATAGATGCATGAGGTCTCTCAATATGATAGTGAAAAACTATTCTTCCAAAATAGCGCACTAAATGTACTCGATCCCGATTTGGAACGGGACTAACTGCCAACAAACATTTGTCAGATTGTTTCTACCTATTTATAAGAATTCTAGTCAACACGTCAGCTTTATTTCGCCAAGGAAATATTCAGCATCACATCAAATTCCTGTACTTATGTCCCGACAAAAACAAACTACATTTAACTAATGCTTCTGATAATCCGTACACTTGCACACGTCTATTTCCTGCAGTAACTCATTTTATCAACGAGCATTATGTTGAGGAGTCACACATTATCTCGATCTCTTTTAAGCTCCACGCCAACGTCATGTTGATTGCTTTCAGTTTTGCTTCCGATTCCTCCAGACTGATATGAAAAATTTCATCTTTTTTCCGCAGCCAACAGTTGTCTTCCACTATGGTTTGGTTCAACTCCAGACATACGCCAATTGTCAAACTGCTAACGTTACACTTCACTCGACCTTTTTTCTGATTTTGAATGTCCCACACTCCGCCCACCAGATTGTATTTGTCCAATCTACTCATAATTTCGTTCAAAATTCTCAAACTTACAAATATATACATTATTTAGCCTCAATATATTACTTTAACGGTGATATAAATCAGAAATATATACTCTTGAATGTTTAAAAATATATGACAATATATGTTTAAGGTGTGAAGTGACCACATTTAAAATTCAAAATACCAAAATTATAATTATCTAAAAAGAGCATTAATTTTTATAAAAATATTAAATATACCAAAATAACGATATAAATTATTTATAGTAACACAAAAAAACGTTTTCTCTTCTTTCATATTTTTTAAGTCAAATTTATACGGTTTTTGGAGAAACAAACCTTTTGAGATTCCCAATTTGCGTTTCTTATTTTTTATAACATTATCAATGAAATATTTTATTATTACCAAGTCAACTGTTCCATTGACGAAATTGAAGTCATATTTGCTAATAGTTGTTTAATTTCTAATTCAAACATTTGCCGAAGTATGTTACTTATTCTGAAAGTAAATAAATGGAGTAACAAATGGCGAGAGGTCCTTATTCATTTGTATGATTGTACCCAATTTACCACGTGTTATAATAAAATTTTAAGAACATTTAGTGTCCCTTTTCTCTACCAAACAACATTTACATTTATAAATTATCATTGATTATCTTTTAATTGTTCTTTAGAGAGTTCAATTTGAGAAGGACCGTTTCAAGGCAGCAGATAGCAATGGCGATGGATTTTTAAACGTTCAAGAGTATATATTAATGAAATTCCCTATATTTTTCCCACATATGGTTCCTGTAGTAATACATGATTACATAGCAGATCTTGATACTAACAAAGATGGAATGGTTGACAAATCCGAGTATACAAATCATTTCAGTGTATCTGGTATTATTATTTTGTAATAAGAATGATGTCTAATTATTTTACAGAACAGCTTAATAAAACAGAGCACGATGAAATGGTTGAAAAACTTGGAGTTGAATTTGATACTTATGATAAAGACAAGAATGGGAAAATTGATCCAGAGGAATATTATGCTATCTTAAAGCCTGGTAATACAAATAATCAACTACAAAAATATTATTTAAACGGTTGGTTAGGGAACAGGTCGTTTCTCCTCTGGTTGTTTCTCCTTTGATCGTTTCTCCTCTGACGTTTCTCCTCTGAAAAAATCACTTTGATGTAATTTAATACCTCATAATTAAATCTTTAAAAAAACTTTAATTATATTATTTTATTAAATAAAAATTGAAACTGTTCAAATTTTGCCTTTGAATATAAATTTATTGTTGCTGTATTAAAATTTTGTAATTCTAACTTCATATTTTTTTAATTTTATTTATAGATTTGTCATAAAATATTAAATTTTTGTTACTTTTTCAAATTTTGAAATTCTAAATTTATATCTTTTTCATTTAATATAAAGATTTCGTCCTTGAACATATTAATCGGAGGAGAAACGTCGGAGGAGAACTGATACGTACCCGTTGGTCATATGACAATCTTTTAAACTTCTGTGAATCGACCTTAGGATAATCCTTTTTTGCAAATTTGTTTTCTCTTATAAATATAGATTTCTACTACGCAATTAGACAAAACTAATCTCAATTATTGTAATAAATTCATATGAATACGAACAAATTTTGATTTTATTTCTTTATTATAATTATTTTATGAGAAATAAATATCAAAAATCTCTAACTGCCCTCTATAAGCAGTTTTCTTTAAAATTTATTTGTTTTGATTGTGAGGAATATTTTAAATTTTGTATGTTGAGTTTAGTATAAAAATTGATAAATTATAAATTGATATTTTGGATTTTCAGGATGAATAATTATTCTAGCATAATTTGCATTTTAAATTACAGCATAAGATACATATTTTAAAAACTTTTAAAATATTAAGTCGTTTTAAATTTTAATATTAAAAATTTAAATAAAGTAAATAACTTTTAACTAATTTTTAAATTGATTAAATGAATGTTTTTTATTTAAATAAAATCATTTTTAAAATAAAATTAATATGTAGATAAAATTATTCCTAAAATTACAAAATTAGAACTTTAAAAATAAAATCTGAAAATAATGACAATTTGTTCGAATAATTGTTTATTAAAAAACATGAACAAAAATTTATTAATTAAGAACGGTGTCGAATTCTGAAAGCTTGGCAGAGAGTTGTAAAAAGGACAATTCAAATTGTATTGAAGATAAAAGTTCGAAAACCCATATTGGTGTTCTTAATACTGGTGATGACGTTTAAACCGTTTAAATTAATTAATAATTTTGATTGGCACATTGCTTTTTATAATTACGACAATGAATTAATATATATAATATTTGTCTAAAAAGTGTGTTTGTTTGTTTGTCTGTTACCTTTTCAATGTGATCCATTTAAGATCGTGGTCAATCTGGATAGCCTGCATCAATACAATTTTGTCGGTGTAGCGCCTTCACTGAAAGACACCCAGAAGCCGATGAAATCGATTGAAAGTCGTTAAATGGTTAAATTAACACCGATTTCGAATAATGGCGATTTTGACGATTCCTACATGGAATTTCGTGAAATTTTTTATGAAAATATCAATAAATACTAATTTATTTGGTAAATGACGATTTCTATAACTTATTTACTAATTATATTTCTAAAAATCAATTTAGGTTAAATTTGCAAAATTTCGTTATCACCTGATTCACGGTTTGTCGGTCAAGCTCAAATTTTACTATGATCATATATATGCTGATAAAATGAGAAATATTGGAGGAAAATAAACTTGAAAAAAAAAATAAAATATGGAAAATTACCTCCAATGAAAGATGAAGAATACTTGTTCTCGTTGTTAAAAAACCTTTTAAATGATGGACACATTACGAAGGATGTTTTTGACTTACTTCATGTGTCTGGTTCTCAACCAGCAAAATTATACGGTCTTCCTAAAGTACATAAAGATGGGGTTCCAATGCGACCGGTTCTATCTATGATCCGTACGTCTCAGTACAATATTGCTAAATATCTAGATACGAAGATAAAATCTTTCATTCCTAATGATTTTATTT